>VWYE01012759.1:0-15769 GCA_013398995.1 Alaudala cheleensis
GGGGGGAGGGCAGGAAAGCAGCCTGTGTTTGTCCTGCCAGGCTCTCCTTGTCAAAATGCTGAGTCTCTGGAGCCACATCTGGTTCCAAAGTGGCTGCAGCAGAGGCATGGCGGGAGCCCGGGGCTGATGGCTCCTGATGGTTTTGCTCTCCTGGGCACACTCACCCTGGAGTTCTCTTCCATCAGATCTTTCCCCCAGTGGATGAATCCTGAGGCATCTGCAGAGACGGTCTCCAAAGGGGAGACAAGCTGGGATTTGTCACCTTGTGTCATGTTCATATGTGGCTGTTCAGAACTCTGGGAATGAAGAGCAGCTGCCGTGGGCAGATGTGGATAAGCAGGACCAGAGGAGTCATTCCCTTAAACTACTTCCATAATGAGGTGGACATGGTGCACAAAATCATTCAGAAGTCCTTAAGAGAAATTTTATAGCACAGAATAAAAGAGGTTTTCTTCAGTCAACTGCACTTGGAGTTCAAGTGAAGGTCCTTCACTCTGCACAGCACAGGCAGCAGTGCCTGGTGGCTGCTTACTCATCCCTCAGCAGGGAAGTGAGAGCAGAGACACAGTCCCTGCTTTAACCCACTTGCAAGTCATTCCCCTAGAACATCCTCAGAGAGGAAGGATGGGCTTGGGTCACTTTTACCCCGTGACTCATTTAATCCCTCGTGTGAGCACATAGCAACAAAACCACACGGTGACATCAGGAGTGACACAAACACACCAGCCTCCTCCAGCAAGGGGCAGAAGGCAAAATAAACAAGTGGTGCTGAGGCACAAGTTAGACCATGAGCCCTCTACAAAGCAGCTTATGAAACTGAACTGCCCAAATCCCACTGGGCAGACACCAGGAGTGGTCACTCACACACAGGAAAAGCAGAACTCCCGGAGGCAGAGGGAGAACTGGGCCCAAAGCAAGGCTCCACAGGCAGGTCCAGCTCTGGGACTGACTGTGGAGACACCCTGCAGTTCCTCCTTGCCCTGACAGCTGGAGCAAGGCTTGTCACGGGAGTGCAGAGTGTGCAATTATAGAAGCATGGATGCCACAGGGCTGGCCAGGCTCTTTATTTATAGTTCCCTGCCAGCACAGCTCTCCCTCTGTGCTCCTGCTCACAGGTGAAGGCATAGGCCATGCCATGAAAAGCTCACAAGCCAAGTGAAAACAGAAAGACTAGCAACCCCTTTTATGATGAGAACCAAGAATCAGAGATGAAAGGACAAAAAAATCCACAGAGAGCCTGGAACAATGAACTCCAACTTCTGCCCCGAAAATTGCCCTGTAGTTGGTTAACCCCTTCTCTGCCTGAAGTGCCACCTCTCCGCTATTCTTATATGGTGCCAAGTGGTGTCACTGAAGTGGTCTGCAAGCTCTGGCCCCTTTAGCCACTGTTGAATTGTTTCCAGAAGAGGTGAGAGAAGGGCTGTGGCCCTGCCTGTCCCTCTGCAGCCCCAGGCCCGTGGCCAGGGTGGGAGGCAGCAGCCCAGGACAGCACCCCAGACACTGCTCCTCACCCCTGGCATGATCCACTCCAGAGTGAGCCTCTGCCAGCTCCAAGGGTTTCCAAGGGTTCAGGGAGGCAGCTGACAACAGATCCAAGTCAAAGAGTTGCATTTGTTTCATGGGGAGGATTAAACCATGAACTGTTTGTGAGCTAAACTTTGAAGCTTCTCCTCAGTGATCTGAAACACGGTCACGCAACAAAGACAGACCTCTACAAATACTCTTTTTGTGTTTGAAGTTGGAGACCATCCACTGGTTTATTTTTAGGCACACATTTGCACTGGCCCTGTTACAATCCTGCCTCTGTTCTTGTGCAATAAAAGGCAGAGAGGATTCACTTGACCTCCAGTATCAAATGCAGAGAAAATAAGGCATTTGTCTGAAAAAGAACCACCCAAAATAGCAGGGAAGAGGTCATGCTGAGATATGGACTGTTAGTGTTGAGAGACAAATGAGGATTATAGGAGCTGGCAGACATCTTCTAATGACACATTAATGAAAACTGCTAGAAAATTATATGCTGATGCTAATTAGTATTTGTAGGTTTAAGGACCTGAGATCTTTCCATTTTACACTAAACACATACCTGAGAGTAAGAAATAATCCCTACTGAGGTGTGTTCTCAGTTTTCTTGGAGGATTTGCTCTAGATCCAGAGCATTTCCTTTGCTACTCATGGCTTTAGCTCAGAAACTGATGTTCCTGCATAAACCACCTCATTTTCCCTGAACTCCTCACAGCCCCTCCTCAGGCTTTGTGACACCCTGATGTAGACAATTATCACTAAATTATTTTTCTGTCTTGCCCCTCCTTGAAGAAGCTGGGGAAAGAGCCCAGAGGACCTGACTGGATGGTTAACTTCTGTCACATCAGCAGGGCCATCTGCACCAGGCTTTTCTCACTGCCGAGAAGGAAGGTTAAAACCTCTCATGACAGGTTAACAGCATGATTTACAGCAACAGCTTAAATAAATGGTTGCAAGCATAAAGAGTAGCAGGCAGCTAATCCTTTAAAGACTCAAGAGCAGCTACTACTTCAGCCCAAGTAAATATTTCAAAACAAAATTAATTAGTGGTGACTAGTGGATTTGCTGCCCTTTGCTTTAACAGCCCAGGATGAAATGGTGATTCCTCCACAGAATTTTTGCTTCAGTGCCAATCCTGCTGTTTCACAGGAGCTGAAAGTCCTCTCAAAGAAGATTCATCACAGTTTTGATCCTCTCTGCTACTGCAGAGCTGGAAAAGCTCTGCATGGATCTGTGTTGCTGTGGGAGGGGAGGTCCCTTTGTGCTGCCCCAGGGATGAGGACAACAGCATGGCTCAGAATCCAGCCCAAGTACAGTGTGGAGGAAGGAAATGCCACTTCCTGATTCTTATCAGAAGAAAGCTCTGTCCATGCAGGCCATAAAACAGAGCTCCCAGTAATTGCCTTACTTCAGATTAAAAGCAGTTCCTTAACACCTTCCTAGACATAGGGAAAGCAAGAAGAAAAGGCCTCAGGGTAACAAGTCCTAAACCAGCACAAACCATGGTCTGCCTGAGCCCAGAGCAGCAAACCAGTCAATTCAATCAATTGGAAACAATAATTTTTAATCAGCAATCGAGTTTTTCCCCCCCACGACCCTTGGCTCCACCTCAGAACAAAGCCAACTCTCTTGGGAGGCTCTGTCATGGCCTTGCTGGACTGTCTGGACTATTTTTAGTCAAATCCAGCATTCCTGAAAAACCTCAAGCTGCTTTTGTACTCAGGAAGGGGAGAGGAACTGCTGTGCACATCCACATTCCACACAGGACACAGGAGTGGGACACAGCATCTGCCTTGGAGCAGGGAAGCGCAGCTGGGTCAGCACAGAGGCCTGGGAAAACGGCAAAAATTGTTTCTTTCATCAGGCTGAGAAGGCAGGAAGTGAAGGCAGGACTGCCCTGAGCTGGGAGGTGGAAACCAAAGGTGTCTACAGTGACTGGGAGGTCAAAGAGATCCAAGGGCTGGGTGATGTCCCCTACCTGCTGAAGGGATGCAGCTCCTGAGGACAGCAACAGGGAGAGGCCAACTGGGAAAGCAGGATCAGCCACGGAGTCCTGGAGGAGCTTTCAGGGCAGAGATCTTGCGAAAAGCAGGACAAACGCCCCAAGGGAAGGGCCAGGACAAAGCTCGAGGTCAGGTTCAGGAAGAGGCAGAAGGCACGAATGGGCTGATGTTTGGGACTTTTAAGGACCAGGCATGAGGGGGAGGAGTGTGGAGAGCACTTGGAGAAGCTCGTTTGGAGCAGGGCACAGCACAGATCCCACTAGAAATTGTGCTGAATCATTTTTTTCCTGCCCTGAGGGTTTTTTACCAGACTTCCATACCACAGCAAATCCTTATTTCTGTATGGAGCCTCTCTGTGAAGAGTGGTGCTGAATTTGGCTGATTGCAGGTGGCAGAAAGCAAACCCAGGCTGGGCTGAATGTTCTTGCAGGATGCTGCTGCTTGTTTTGCTGTTTGCTCACACACTGCACTGGGTTCGTGGCTGTATTTACAGCCTGGGGGTCGTAGCTTCACATCCTCTCTGTGTTGTTTCACACAACTTCTACTGAAATGTTTTCTGGACTAAGGCCAGAGCCCTGCTGCCCTGCCCAGCCCAGCCTCCTCACACCTTTCCCAAACAGGACAATGCCCAGCCAGGCCCGAGGATGGGGTTACCAAAAAGTGAAGAGGAAATGGAATTCACTGCTGAGAAAACATGAACAAGGAGGTACAAATTCGAGTTTCCATGGGACCAGAGATGGGCTTTGCTCTTCTGACCATCCCATGAACTTCCAGCAGCAAAAGCACACAGAGAATATCAGAGAGAAGGAGCAGCAGTGATGCCAGAAACATCTATGGCACAAGTCTGGAGTACTGGCACCTGCTTTCCCAGGACTGGCCTGCAGAGCCTGCAGCTGCTTCCCTGCAGTGGGAATGACGTCACTTGGGTGACAATGGTTGGACTCAGTGATGTTAATTAAACGTTTCTTAACGATTTGATGTCTCTTTACATGGATCTGTGTATGGGAATATGCAAAATCCTCAGTGTGAGAGTCATCGTTCTGGGGAACTTCAGCCAGAGAGGAACTGAGAGCCTGGGACAGGACAAGGATCCCTTCAGGGTTGTGGCTTCCCCCAGCCTCGAGGCTCACACACAATCCCCAGGCTGGTGAAACTCCTCCCCATTCCTTCACCACTTCCAACAACTAAAGCACAATTTCTGCCTCTTCTTTCAAGGGTTTATGGCACCATTTGCACAATAATTTGGATAATTCTGGCTTTGTTCACTCAAAAAAGAAAAAAAACATGAGATTGACTATAATTTTTGCTTTTATAGCAAATACTCCTGGAGGATTTCTTGGGCACTGCTGGTGGCTCAGGCCACAGGACTCCAAGATTCACATTTCCAAATCATCTTTTCAGCAACTCCATGTCGTTTAATTAAGCAGGTAATTAATTGTATAACTACACCCTGCAACAGCAATCAAAGAATGATGTTGAGGAGACACGAATTCAAGCACTCATAAACCAGAAAAAAGCCTGGAATCTGGCTGCCTGTTCTTTCTCCAGAGCTTCTGTGCATGATAACACCCATCAGGCTTTGTAAATGCTGACTGTTTTCCCCTGAGACAGGTGCCTTGCACAGAATGGAGGACGCTCCACAAAGGGAGCAGCTATTCAGTGTTATCCTCATTCATGAGTGCCTCATTTGTCATTCCAGCCGTGCTCTAGAACCACAAACTCCTTCCCAGGCCTTTTCCTATTCCACTCACTGCTGCAGGGCTCCCCAAAACCTGGATGTCAGCTTGCAGAATGAAATCCTCTGGGATCCATGTATTTCCAGTGGTTGGAATCCCCTTTCTCTTTCCTAGAAGTGTTTCTTTTTTTCCCAAATAGATATTAAAAAACCCTGTGGAGAGGACTTTTTCTTCTGGCCATCCCTCACACAGCCCTGCTTATTTACCCACTCTGCTGCCTGAGGACTTTGCTTCTGTCAAAGAAAAGTAAATTAATTAATTCCTTTCCTCCAGGAACATCAGCACGTTCATAGAATCACAGAGTCAAAGAATGCTCTTAGTTGGAAGGTTCCCACAAGGATCATCCAAGTCCAGTTTCTTCTCCTGTCCCCTACATTTATCCTGTTTAGGTGACCCCCTCCCCCTTCCCAGCTTTCTGCATCTTCTCCCTCCTTCTTTGCTTTTTCCATCTAAACTTCCACTTCCTCTCCCCATTCTCCAAACCCAAACAAACCCAGGTTCTTGTCCCCTAAGAGAGGCTGATTCATGGTTTGACGTCAGCAGCCGCTCTCCTGGCCAGAGCCAGCTGTCATTGACACATTCCAGCTGCTGCCAGCAGCACGTGTCCCTTGTGCCCTGTCCCACCCCAGCAGCTGGGGCTGGCAGCAGGGAGGGAACGTGCCCAGCTGTGCCTCCAGAGTTGGAAAGGGAGACCCTGAATTTAACCAGTTCCTCCTCAGAGTGCAGCACTGGGATTCACACAGGGGAGTTGAGATGAGGGAAGAGATGCAGGTTTAAAAAAAAGAGCTTGAGTTTAATCTGCACTGAAGGAGGAAAAAAGGCAACTCTAGGAGTACTTTCAGAGCAAGGTGTTTTTCCAGCCCTGATCTATGGACACCTCAATGGGCCTGCTCTGCACTGTCAGTCACTCCTGCCCCCTCCTTCTTGAATGTTCAGCCCATCTGGGTCTCAGGTGACAACTGTGGGGTGCTTCGTGCAGACTGACACTGCTGAGGCATTCCAGAGCTGCTGCCTCCCTCACTCCAGCAGCACCTGGGAGCTGGAGGCAACAGCAGCCAAAGCCCAGGACAGTTTTTAGTGTGCTCTGACACCTGTGAAGGTGGGAAAGACAAACTTAAGGTTACAGAGAATATAGAACTTTATTCATGTTAAATGCATCCATTTGCATCACTGCTTGTTCTCCACGACACCCAGACACCCCAGATCAGGAGACAGCCTGGTTTTACCTCACAGAAGTGGAGTCATCACTCTGTTTTTCCTGAATGACACATCAGCAAAGCTGGCAAAGCAATCCAGAGGGAGTTTGTTCAGTACAAACTACACAAAGAACTTATCTTCACTGGCCTGGGCAGGTCTGCACAGCAAATTATCTACACAAGAACAAAAGGACTCCAAAAGACAGACAGCTGGAATTTAAGTATCTCCAATTCCCACATTGTCCAAGCCCAAGAGTTTTGATATTTAGACACTTGAGTCTGGATTCCAATCCTTCTCTCATTATCCATTTGGTTGTTTAAATAACAAGCAAACTCCAACACCAGTCCTTGTGAAGGATAAGCAGATCTTGGCAAAAGCAAGAGTAGCACAGGGAAAGTTCACTTGGGAGGGATATGTTTGTGAGGAAATGAGCTTGGTCAGTCTGACAGGGAGCTGTGGAGCCAGTGCACTGTGTGGAAATCACTTAGTGCAAGTGCTGCTTTCCCCTCTCATCAGACTTTATTTACTCCAGGCAAGCTTAGGAACCAGTAGTTTGGAAGCATTTCTGATGGACAGAGAGCAAAAGGAGAATTTAACTGTGGTCTATCTGCAAAGGTAACCCAACAATAACCACAATCATGGAAAGCTAAAATAAACTCTAGAAAACACTTAGAGAAAAAACAAGTATCTGCTGCTGAAACCAGCTCATCTATGTTTGGAAAATCACAAGGATTGCCTCACGCAGGAAGAACTTCCCAGAGAACAGAATTATGCAACCCCGAGAGGAAAAAAATCCCAGAAATCCCAAGTTCTTTGCAATTCCTTTTGGTCAATTCCGGGCTCGAGCCCCCACCCCCCCAAACTGGAAAACCTGCAGCGCCTCGAGCCCAGAAAGCGGCATCGCGAGAGGGACACGCATCGGCTGTGCCCTGGCAGCATCCAGGGGAACTACTAGCTCTGACTAACCTAATAAGAGTGGGATTAATTAACGGTTCAGTCATCGAAGTCGGGGATGTCGTCGTAGGAGTAGCCCCGGTAGCCCTTGGAGGCGTAGTAGGCGATGCGCAGGTGATAAAAGCCCGGCAGGAACACCAGGATGCCGATGATCAGCACGGGGATGGCCCGGTCGGTCTCCTGCAGGGACAGACAGCCCGGGGCAGTGACAGCTGCTGAAGGGCTCTCCTCCCTCTCACACCCTGCCTGGTCTAGGAGAAGGTGCCCCTGCCCAAGGCAAGGGTCTGTAAGGTCAAAACCAAAACCTTCCCATGGTTCTGTGATCCATCCACAAGGCCTGGCAAGCTGAGAAATAAAAATCCATCTTCCATCAGAAATATTTCAGCTGTCATCAGGCTGAGCCTTTAATCCTGTCCTGGCATCTCCTCCTTGCTGCAGGAATCAGCAAGGGACCTTGTCCTTCACCAGGGACCTCCCTGGATGTGCAGCCAGGGCTGGGAACTGTGAGCATGGCTGAGAAGGAGCCCAGAGATCTGTGCCTGGAGTGCTGCTGATAGAGCCCAGAGGCTGCTGCTGCCATAGAGATAACACAGAGCTGCCAAGCTACCACGAGCCCACAGCACTGGGAGTGGGGGGAGAAGCACCCAGAACTGCAGGAGCAGATCCCCTTCCCATGGATCACAACCACAGCTAGATGGGGAGGTGCTGCTGTGCCCCACACAGGGTCTGGCAGCTCCTCCCTGCACGATCTGCATGGGCTGAAACATCTCTCACACAGCGATGTGACCTCCCCAGGGATCTGGAGATGCCCAGCCCAGCTCTGAGCCTGCTCCAGCTGGGCTGACTGTGGGATCCCAGGGAAAGGGGGCTGCCAGCACAGCCAGGCTGTGGTGGGAATCAATTCCCTGCTCATTTGCTGTGGCTCTGAAATTCTACACTGAACACGGTCACAGGATCCTTGAAGCTGAAAAAGACCTTCAAGATCATCAAGTCCAGCCATGACCCAGCATCACCCCCAAGGTCACCACTAATCCATGTCCTTGAGTGCCACATCCTCGATGGGGATGGGGCATGGGATGGGGACTCCACCACTGCAGCTGTGCCAGGCCTTTCCCACCTTTTCCACAACAAACCTTTCCTAATTTTGAATTTAAACCTCCCCTGAGGCTGTTTCCTGTCACCTGATGGCCAATGAGGGCTCAAGGCAGCTCTGAGGACAGTGCAGAACCAGTGCCAGAAGTGTCACTAAGCACTCACCCCTTTGCTGATGTACCCTGCCAGCAGCAGGGCTCCGATGATGATGAGGAAGGTCCCGATCATGAAGAGCACCACAGCCAGTGCGATGGCCTTGTAGGGGATTTTGGGTGGGCTCTTCTTGAACTGGATGGAAAAACCCAAATATTGAACAGCTGAGCACAGCTCCCCTCCCACCACAGCACAGATGTGACCACAGCTGGCAGAGGTGACATGGGACAAAGTGCTGCAGCAGCTCTGCTGCTGGGCTCTGTAACGGCCCCTCCAGGAGGAATTCTGTCCATGAAGACCCTGCTGAGCCAGCCCTTATCCCAGTCTTGCTCCCAGGAAGCCTCTTTTGACTTTCCAGAGGGGAAGGGCTGAGGGTTTGGCTCCCACCCATCTTTGTCCCTCTCCAAGCTGCAGCTACTCCACCAGAGACACACGAGAAGCAGCTGCCTGTGCAAGGCCAAGCTGTGGCTGACCATGCTCGTGGTTTTACAGCTTCCTTTCCCACTTTTTACCTGCAGGTCAATGTATCCATCATCAGTACTGGAGAGCTTGGAATATTTGACTTTGCTACTGGGAATCCCAGCAGAGAGATTGGTCCGCGACGGCATCATTCCAGGGAGGCCTGGGCATCAGCTACAGCCTGGAAACCAGGGAGAGGAGCAAAAACAGGGGAGAAAACTGAGTGATGGGAGTTTGAGAGACACAGAACAAATGTTTCTGAAGAGAAACTCCCGTGTCAAGGTTGTGCCACCCAAAGGGCATCTCTGTTCCTCTTCATAAATTAAAACTTTTCCAACAGAGAATCTAAGCATTTTATTGGAAACCTAAAGTACAAAATGGCTACAGCTGCAACAATATTTGGAATCCAGGTAGAACCGGTGCTTCAAAGCAGATGGAAATTTTAGGGCAGGGCCCAGGGTATGACCCAGCTCTCACTGCACGAGGAGCTCTGCTGCCAGCACGGACATGTCCAAGCTCTGGCTGTTTCTGAACAAGCACCAGCAAACAAACTCAAACCAGAGCTAAACAAAGCAGCTTTTCAACCACCAGATTTTGCAAGAGAGCAATTTTGGGAGAAAAAAACCCACCAAAACAAACAAAAAATCAACCCAAACCACTGGAAACTGGAATGAAATGGAGGCGTCATGGAGACAGCAGGAGTGACTCAGAGGGAGCAGGACAAGGAAATGGAGTGTGAATGGTGAGGTCACCAAGCCCCAGGGACAGCCCAGGGTGTGCAGAGCAGGGTCCCAGTGCCAGGGGGACACCCTGGGGACAGGGATCAGAGCCAGCTGCTGTCCATCAGAGCCTTCCTAGGGATCCATCCTGCCAACCTCCCCCTGCCACTGCAGAGCTGGGACTGGGCCAGGCACCTCTCCCAGCAGGACACGGATTCCCAGGGGAGAGAGAGGCAGGGAAGGGCTCCCCACACCTCCCAGCCTCCAGACAGCTTTTATTTTCTGAGAAAGTGTGGAACCAAGGGAACAAAAGCAGATATTCCAGCAGTGCCAATAGGAAGGGATAAAAACTCTGTTTCCACAACACTCTCTGGCATCAGAGGTGATGCATCCACTCAAAATATTGAGTCTCCATTTGAACTAAGGCCCTTTGTCTTCCCATCCCTAATTGCTGGCACATTCCCCACCCAGCTTCGTTCCTCCTGCAGTAAATTTGACTTTTAGAAAATCCCCTCTGATCTAAAATTCCCACCACTGAACCTTTGGCTTTGTTTTAGTAGCAAAAACCAAACATGAACAAAATATTTGCAGCCCCGTGGATAACTGAAACACCCTCCACCTGCAGGGTGACATTTCCTGCTCCCCACACATCCTTGTTTTTCAGGTCACCCCAAGGCTCTCCCACATGCCCAAGGGTAGATGTGCAGGAGGGGAAAAAGCCAGAATAAACCAACCTTTCTGAAAGGTGCCAGATTTCCCAACTCTGCTCCATTTTGCTCTCTTTTCTTACCCACAGCCCCATTATTTACCAGGCTGTTCAGTGGCTTCTTCGGAATTATTTCCATTTTACACTTGCACAAGTTGCCCTGTGCAACTTCCCAATGCCTCACTTACCAACAAGAAAGAGGCTGTTGAAGACAAATATGTATAAAATATAAAATATTTTCTCAAATCTCATGTTTAAGGGCCAGGTTCAACACCATTGAGCTTCACACGAAGTGAGCATCACGATGGTTCAAGAACAGGAACCAGCACACTGCTACTGCTTTTTTGGGAGCCAAATAAATAATCGGGGCCTGAGCAGCTTGGCCAAAACAATTAATGATGAAATTTAAAATTTCTAATATGGCAGTTGTGCTTTAAACCCCGTGGAGGCGCCAGGGCAGCGCCAGGAAAGCCAAAGACGGCAGCTCCGTCCGGAATCCTGAATCCCCTCCATCACAGCCCCGCATTTCCACCCAACGGCAAATCAGGAGGGGCGCGGATGTCGCTTGGTGAGAGCCGCCACCTCCCACGGGGACACCCGGGTACATCCGGAATGGGGGTCCCGGCCTCGCGCCGCTCCCAAACCCACCCCAAATCCACCCAAACCACCCCAAATCCACCCCAAAGCCACCCCCAGGCCAGCCAGCGCCGCTACCTGCCGCCGGCCCGCCCCATCCCGGCCCCGCCTGTCCTTGCGCGGCCCCGGGAAGTTGATCCCGCTGACGCCGCTTCCCTTCCAGGTCACGGCCGGGGCTGTCCCGGCATCCCTGTGCCCCAGCACCGCCGGCTTCCCCGCGTCCCGCTGCATCCCAGCGCCGCCTCAGGAGGGGAAAAGAGCCCCCTGTTTTTTTGAGACACCCACCCCTGGTCCCGGCAAGAGGTCAGGAATTGCTAAAAGAACTTCCTTCACAGATGTTTCTTTAAGGTGCTGAAGTAACCCGCAAAGGAAGCTGGAAGATAAATGGGGAAGGATCTGGAGACACGAGACAGCTCGACAAGAGAGGCACCTGAACCACAGGAGCAGAAAATCAGTGTTTAAACAGGATCCTGGAATGGTTTGTGTTGGAAAAGACCTTAAAGCCCATCCAGTGCCACCCCTGCTGTGGGCAGGGCCACCTCTCACTATCCCAGTGTGTCCTGTCCAAGCTGGCCTGGGACACTGCCAGCGCATCCCCAGGAGTGCTGGTCCCAGCAGGAGCCCAGGGCCGGGGTAATGCCGTCCCCAGCCCTGAGCAGAAATTGTCCCTCCCGGGCAGCAGCGGGGCGCCTTCGTGGCCTGCACTGCCACCTGGTGACATCTTCTGTCACTTGCCGGGGCTGCCCGGGGACAGCTTTTCAGGCGGTTTGTCCCCTGGATTCTCACGTCTTACCGAGCCGCGGGAAGTACACAGCCTCCCAAAAAACCCTCCTGAAAATCGGGCAATCGCTTAGGATGGAAAAGCCTTTACAGGATCGCGAACTCCAACCGTCAGGGCAGCAGCACCACTGCTAACCCGTCCCTAAATGCCACATCCAGGGAACAGACTGGCACCTCTTTCACACCTTGGAGTGATCGAAGCTGGAACTCTGAGCCTTGAGAAGGGAATCAGGGCACCTCAGCTCAGCTTCAAAAGCATCGATTCATTCACCCACATTTAAACAAGACAGACTCCATGAAAGTATATTCTTTATTTCCAAGTTTCAGTCAAAATACCGGTTTCAAAAATAAATGAAGTAAAATCACATAAACTCAGATAGTAAAATAGCAACCCTAAGCTACAGCTCCACAGGGGAAACTCCAAGAAACATCTTGACCCATTAAATATTGCCCCTCTTCTCCAACAGCAGCTGAAAGGAGTAAGAAATTTCACCTTCAGACAGCATCCAAGAGATTGTTGGGAGTATATGAACAGACCAGAAAAACTAAAGTTTCCTATTTCCAATGATACCAGGATAGCAAAATAATGAGCTGAAAAATATTTACAGAGATATCTACATGGCTACAGTGCTCCCAGGATGCTCCAAAGCTCTGGAATTGCTGCCTCCAGCCAGGAGCAGATCCCGCCCAGTCCTGCTCCAGTTAAGAGCCTTCCTGTTGGTCCTCAATCTTTGGGGCCAGGTAGTACTTCAGGTGTCCCATGTCAGCAATCTTGTACTCCACAACTGGGGAACAGAATGAAAAAAAAGGGTGTTCAGAAGGTTCTACATAAAATCCAGCCTTAAGTTCCAATTCTCATCCGGCAGAGCCACTGGTACTTACCCAGAGGAACATCTGCAGACATGCTGAGTGTGACCGTTGGGGACAGAGGGGTGGCTTTGGTGAAGAAGTTCAGGTACCTCAGGGCAAAGGTCAGCTGGACCGGCTCGTTCATCTCTATTGTAACCTGGGGAAGCAGGTCGGGCTCAGGAAAGGCAACTACAGGAATTCCAGACACTGGGACAGCTCAGGCAAAGGCCACCAGTGCTGCTCCCAGGGTAAGGCTAAAACTGGAGGGACTCGGAGACTCTGAACCAGAGAGAGACACTGTCCCTGCTCACTGCAGGGCTTGGATTCAGTGACCACTAAAGACCCTTTCCAACCCAAACTATTCCCTAATTCTAGGATCCCCCATGGGGCATTGGAGAACTGGCTTTGCAGGTGACCCCTGATCCCTGCAGCCACTCCACTCACAGCCTCCTCCTCCTTGTCCACGTTGCTGGTCTGGGACAGTTTGATGTTGCCGTTGCCCAGCTCTCCGTTGGCTGAGAACTTGACGCCGTCCTTGGCGCAGGAAATGACCACAGCGTCGCCGATGTGGCTCAGGTCCCGGCAGATGCGCGCAAACTCGGCCGAGGGCATCTTCACCACACAGCTGTACTCCTGCTCCTGGGGGACACAGTGACACCCTGTCAGGGCTGGGCACTCCCAGGGACACCCAGAGTGACACCCTGCCAGCCCTAAGGAACCCACAGGGCACCCTGGGGCATTCCCAGGGACACCCATAGTGAGACCCTGCCAGCACCAGGCTTGTCTGGTGCTCCAAAGGACGTTGTGTTACAGGATCTGATGTGAACGTGGCAAACACCCAGATCTACACCAGCGTCACCAGTCACCTGAGTTGTTACTTACTGGGATTCCCAGCTGCTCCACGTCAAGATCCATCAACTTCATCTCATAATCAGAAACCTTTTCCTGGTCTGGAGAAGCAAAGTACAGTTACACTGCATGTTTACAGTAAGTGACAAACATCAATTTACCTGCTGCCACTCCCCACTCCCTCCAAGTAAAACCACCTCAATAATGACACTAAGATCTTCCTTTGTTTCCTTAGAGTTGGATCTCTGGGAATGCCCTCAGAGCCTTTTACAGGCTGTAAGGATACAGCCAAGGACATGTGTGCAGCCTAAGAGCTAAGAGTCTTCCTCTTACAAAAGTATTTATAACGTAGGTGAAATTTCAATATCCAGCTTGTTCCAAGAATCATCCTCCCATTCCTGCAGGATCCATTGCCATTTCCCTCCCTCCTGCATCCGTGTGGTTTATGAAGTTACTTAAACACATCCCAGTAACAAATGAGCTGCCAAATCCAACACTCACTCGGTGCCTCAAACACCAGAGCCAAGGTGTCCGCGTTGTCCTCGGCCCGCAGGGTGATGATGTCCTCGTTCCCTGCACATTTCAGGATTTTGGACATGCTGGAGGGGAGAAAGGCAGGTGACTCAGGGGGCTGAGAGCTGACAGAACAGGAGGGGATGGGATATTACAGTTATCAGGCTCTCCTTTTAACGTTGGAAAAGTGGGTGTATGGGGAGAGTCCCCAGCCTCTCTGGCCAATCTCTTCTGGTGCTTGGTTACCCACAAAATCCATGTATCCCGAGTGGAACTTCCCACGCATCAGTTCCTGCCTGCTCCTCTTGTCCCACGGCTGGGCCCTTCAGAGTAGAGCCTAAATCCATTCTCTGACCCCTCCCATGGATATGTATACACAGGGATGAGTTTCCTTCTCTCAGCAGTCTCTTCCCGAGGCTGAAGAGCCTCAGCTCCCTCAGCCTTTCCTCATAACGGAGATGCTCCAAGCCCCTCATCTTTGTCGCCCTCCGTTGGACCCGCTTCAGGAGCTCCGTGTCTCTCGAGCTCCGTGTCTCTCCTCTCGTGAGAAGCCTGAGAGTCTTCCTCTTAGGCTTAGAGCGCTTCCTCTTAGAGCTGAGCACAGCATTCCAGGAGCGCCTCCCAGGGGGGCAGGAACGATCACCTCCCTGACCTGCTGGCAGTACTCATCCTGACGCTCCCCAGAAGTCTGTAAGGACTTTCCTAGCGACAGGACTTTCAAGCTGCCATTTGTTTCCCACAAGAGGGGCCATGGCTGCAGGCCCCCGCCAGCACTGGCTTTTCCCGCCACTTGGCGCCGGCAGTGACGTCACGGCCGCGACGGGCCCCGCGCGCGCCGCGAAAAACGGCGCGAGAACCGTGAGGGGAATGGGGGTGGGGAGAGAAGGGGTGAGGGGGCTCCGAGCGCCTCCGGGACCCCCCACACTTCCAAAGCACCCCCTCGCCCCCAGATCTCCCCTCACACCCTCTTTCCCGGCAGCCCCCGCTCCCCTCAGCGCCACAGCCTCCGGGCCTGCTCGGCCGCCCCATGCCAGCGCCCGATGAGACCCCGCCGTCGGCTGACCTGGACAGGTTGACGCCCATGGCGATGTTGCGGTCGCAGCGGTACGTGTCGAAGCCCTCCGATCGCAGCGTGAGCTGCACCAGCGAGACGTGCGAGGAGTCCATGCTCTGCAGGCTGATGCCGCCCGAGCCCAGGTCCCAGCAGGCCTCGGTGATGAGGTCCTTGAGGGCCTCCAGCACTCGCTTGAGTACCGAGCCCTGCACCAGCCGCGCTTCGAACATCTTGGCAGACTAGCGGGGGCAGCACTAGCGGGAGCAGTACAGACAGAACTGAATGGCGGTAACACTGAAAGTTCGGCGAGGCGGGTCGCCAAGTCCCTTTTATGCACTCTGTCGCTCCGCCCTCTCCCGAGCAGCAGCCAGTCAGCGCTGCTCTCCTCTCTCAGCCCAACCCCCTCTAAGCTCACGTACAGGACCCCCGCAGCTCTCCGGCCAATCCCAGCGCCGCTCCTCCCCTTATTCCCGCCCCTTCGTGCGGCGGGAGCCAATCACCGCGCGAGGTACACAGGTTTTCCCCCCCCCCCCCCCGCCCCCCCC
>VWYE01012759.1:15899-101802 GCA_013398995.1 Alaudala cheleensis
GGCCCCGGCGGGGCGCGGGACCCCCAGGACAAGGTGCGGAGCGGTCCCGGGGGGCGTGAGGGGGCTGCGGGCACGGGGGAAACTGAGAAGCACCGGGGGGCGCGAGGCCTTTGCGTCGCGGGGTCCCGCCGCCCCGCGGTGAGGCCGCTCTGCGGCCCCCGGGCTGCCCCGCGCTCGGGGAAATTGCCCCGCGCTTGGTTTATTCGCCCCTGGAGGAGCAGATTTCGCCCCCGGGGCTGTTTCGAGGAGCGGCCCCGGAGCGCGGAGATCTGGGCGTGAACTGCGTTTGTGGGATGGCTCAGGTCGGGTCACGAACCTTCCCTCAGGGGAGAGTTCGGTGCCTCCCCGGCCGTCCCCAGGGAATGACGGGGGTGGGGGCGGGTTACAAACCTGCCTTTAGGGGAAGGGTTTGATACCTCCTAAGTCATCCCTAGGGAACGAGGTGGGGGTTCCAAAGCTTCCCTTAGGGAAGACTTTGGTACCTCCTGAGACGTCCTTAGGGAAGGATGTGGAGGCTTCAAACCCCTCAGGTTCCCTTAGGGAAGACTTTGGTGCCTCCGAAGTCATGCCCAAGGAATGCCGTCCCTGCAAGGGCTCTGTGGGAGTTTAATGAGGGTTGACTTTTCCTTTCTCCAAAGGAAAAGTTTCCTTTTCAAGGCAGAAGAGCCCTGGGAAGCAAACCTGGCTCTGTTTTCCTGTAATGTCTCTTCTGTTCCAGCCCCGAGCTCTGGCTGGATGCTCATGGTTGCTCCGTGAGTCGTTTGTCACCCTTGTCATCTCTGCTCCTGCACCTCCCCAAAGAGGAAGGAACCAAGAGGAATAAACAGTCAGGGAAAACTTTGTAAATAACATTTTCAGGGTCACAGGGAGCAGAAGCTGGAGGGAAGAGCGGTTCTTGCCGTGCTGGTGTTTAATGCATTTACCTTGGGACTGGTCCATCAGCCCTCAGCAACATCATATTGATGTTTTCTCCATTAGTGCACGAAGGGTGCAGTTCAGAGCAGCACGAAATCATTAGACAGAACTCTTTTGCAATTTAAATGCAATTTTAATGCGATTTTAATACTATTTTAATGCCAGTTAAACACCTGCTGGAGGCTGTGCGGGCAGGTTTGAGGAAACTTCATGGTGCTGATGTGATCAGGGAGGGATCTGGAACAAAAGGAGCCAGCAGTGGTGGGAATGGGTCACCCTAGTGTGGGTCTGGAGGCTGTGCCTCTCTCACTGGAGCTCTGACACCAAGGGAAGGAGCTCTAAGATGGCTCCAGTTTTGTGGTGGTTGTGCAGAGGGTGAGACCTTGAAGTGTGTTCATCTCAGCTGGAATTTACTCTGCAGCAGAAAAACCTTCAGGGAATTTTATATTTCAGAGCTGTGGTGGGAGATGGAAGTCTGGCAGGTGCTGCTTAACTGGTGCAAAACAAACTCACTGGGCCAAGCTGGGATTCACTTTAGCTCCTCATACTGTACCCCTAAAGAAGGTCAGAGGTCAATCCTGTTATCTCCATGCTGGTGTTTTCATGTGCAGTGAGCCTTCTGGAGGATTCTGATATTTCCTTCGAGCCAGTGACCCGGCGTGTCCTTACTAGAGGGAGGGAATGTTGATGTTGTGCTGCTGCTCATAAAACAGCTCAGAATGAATTGCAGGAGGAAAGAAAAAAGGAGTGAAATGTTCCCAAGCAGTGAGGAACAGCTCCTCCGAGGTGCTGAATGTGATGTTTCATAACAGAAGGCAGTGATGGGAGCAGAGAATTTCCCAAAATTGCTAAATGCAGCTGCAGGGAGGTTACCTGGTAACTAATCCTTAGTGAAATCCTCGGTTTTGTGCTTTCCACACTCAGTGGCAGGGTTTGATTTCCTGCCCTGAGATCCAGCAGTTGTGTTTTTAGTGCTGGAAAAGCTTGGGAGAAGCAGAACTACTCCTGTATGGTGTTCCTGGTGGTCTGGGGCTGCCCAGGCTCTATCGAGGTGCTGCTCGTGGAGGGGACATTCCCATTCCTGCTTTGTCACACTTGGAGCCTTGCCAAGGGGAATAATTCAGCATCTTTTATGTGACAGAAACCCTGGAGGCTTCTGGAAAGAGCTCTGTGTTGGCAGAAATGCATTACAATGGGATGTAAACATCAAGATTGTGGTGTTTTGTGCTGTTGCCACTTTTCTGTTTCAGCAAAGGAGAGTGAGAGGCTGGTTTCACTTTCTGCTGCTCTGACCCCTGCTCTGTCCCAGCTCTGATGTGTCCCCTCAGGCTGCCTCAGGAGATCCTCGTGCCAGAATGGTTTAAAATAGATTTTTGCTAAAACTGCTGTGCATCACAAAGTCTCCGTCTTGAAGGGAGCGAGGCAACATCTGTTTGTTCTGCTCCGTTAGCTCCCTCTGATCTCTGTGCTGAAAAAACAGGGAGCCTTTTCCTGGTGTCATTGGACCCATCATCTGAGCCCAAGGGATGCTGTTACCTGCTGGTGTCTGTTGATATTTGTGAGTGGAAAATCATGGAATGCTTCGGGTTGGCAGAGACCTTTAAACTGATCCAGTGCTAGCCCTGCCATGGGCAGGGACACCTCCCACCATCCCAGCCCCAGCCAGCCTGGCCTTGGACACTTCCAGGAATGGGGCACCACAGCTTTTGTGTCAGGGCCTCACCATGAAACCAGTTCCAGTTTCTTGGTACCTTACAGGTGCCGCCCTCTCCCTGAGACACCTTGGTCTTCACAGACTTGTTCTATTGCTTTGTAGTCTCATTCATAATCCAAACCCAGAGGTCAGTGCCTTCCCTCTTGTGTTGTGTACATCTCATGAAATCACATTTTCTGTGCAGCTTCCAAAGAAAGCAGAAATAGCACAAAAGAAAATTGTTTCCCTGTGCCTGCCGGGCTCCTGGAGGCTTCTGCTGGTTTGGGGGGATTTTACAATTGTTTCTCAGTAGCTTTTTGTGCTTTGTGTGACCCCACAGTGAGGACTGAGGGTTTTTTCCATTTCCACCTGTTTGCTGGGACACTGCATGAGCAGCTGTCTGGAATTGGAGGGGGTCCCCAGCCATGCCATGGCATCCTCCAGAGAAGGGGAGTCAGGCTTGTGTGGGCTGCAGGTCCCAGCTGGAGAATCCTGGCCCTGTGCAGGAGCACAGGGAGGCTGTGCTTGGCTTTGTGTCCTTCCAGGTGGAGTTTTCCATTTCTGGTGGAAAAGGGGTGACAGTGGCTGCAGGAGGCTGCTTTGCTGGTTAGAGGCCCTGAGCAGACACAGGGTGTGCCAGGGTAGGATGGCTCTGTGTCAGCAAGGGTTTGGGGAGGAAAATTCTGCTTCCTTCCATGTCACCAAGTGTTTGATGAGGAAAATTCTGGTTTCTTCCAGCTTGGTTTTGCAGTGGCCTGACAACGTGACCTTTATCTGGCTGCATCTGGTTTGTGTGGTACAAAGAGGGAAAAACTGGCATCCAAGCCTTGTGATTTCTTGTGCTTCCAGGCATTTAGTTCTTATGCTTCCAGGCATTTTGCAAGAATTCCCTAGTGGTCTGACCTGTTCTGAACTGAGCCAAGTAAGTGCAGTGCTATCCCTGCTCAGGAGGGTGGAGTGTGGCTGGGGACACTGGCCTGGGGTGAGCTGGAATGGGGGCAACAGCTCCAATTTTGGCTTTTGGCTCAGGACAGGTGCAGGACACAGAAATAACAGTGCAGGCACTCTGGAGGTTCAGGCAATTTCAAATCCTGTTACTTCCCAGATTCCAGGAGAGCTCCTGCTAGTTGGGAGTTGGTGATTACAAGAGGAGGCTCTTACAGGACCAAACTCAATAAACCACTGCAGCGATGCCTCTCTTCATCTCATCCATGATAAAGAGAGTCTGGAGTCCAAGTCTGCTTCCAGACCCACTCCAAAAGATTATTTTCTTAATAGCTCTTAATATTCTTTTAGGCTGGATTCCAAGCACCAGTTTCCTGAAGCAGGACCCTCATTTATTGCTGATAGAGGTTCCCAATCCCAGCTCTGCTGGCAGAGGACACTCCTGCCTTCCCTGCAGTTTGATGCTCAGCTCTGTGTGTGCCTGACAGCTCCTGTGCATTAATTGTGGCCACAGGGACTGCGCTGGGTGTGTTCCTCGTGGAAAGTGACTCTCAAATTTGCCAGCATTTCCTTTGGAAGGTGTTTGGCTTTGCCACTGCCCTTTCCCCTGTGTCTTTGTTCATTTGTGGGGATGCCAGGGAAGTGTGATCCCAGGAAAATTTTGTCATTTTGAAGGTTGCAGAGCTCACTTTCCTTCCCTGTGTGCAGCACTTGTGTTTGACTCCCAATGCTCATGTCAAACCCCCGAGTTGCTTTTCGTTACTCAGCCCTTGGCATAGTTCAGATCTGGCTTTCCTTTCCTATCCTTATTCAGTGTGTGGGAGATTAGTTTCTGTCTGGTCTGGAGGGCTGCTCAGCTGCATGTCCCCCTTTTTGTGACCATCACCTCCAGGCTGTGCTGCTCTCCATGTTCCTGCTGGGTCTTGGTGGATCTGGGAGCTTCTTCCCAAGCACCCTCTTGCTGCCCCAGCTGTCGGTCCTCACTCCTGGTTGTTTATTGTTATTATTTATAGTAAGATCAGGATGCCAGAAGTGGTGGGGGATGTTCCTGCTGTCCCCTGTTGCAGGCTGAGGCACTCAGACTGTTCTGTTCATGGAACAGTTCTCTTCTCCTGCTTCCAGATGTGCTGTCAGTGGTGTCTGGGGGTGACTTTGGTGGATGGAGGGTGCTGAGAAGAGGGAATTTGGGATGTTTCCAAGCAGGAAAAATTCCCAGGACTCCTGGAAGTAAAACCCTTAAAATCACAGAATCCTAGACTGGTTTGTGCTGGGAGGGACCTTAAAGCTTGCCATGGGGAAGGATGCTCCAAACCCCATCCAGCCTGGCCTTGCTGACACCTGAGACTTCAGTAAAATACAGATTTGGGTTCATTAGGCTCACATCTAAACACACTGGTCCAAGTCCACTCCTTGGTTAGTCCAAATAAACTGGACTGGCAGAGAAATGTGAACAAGACAGTGCAAGGCTCCACCTTAGAGTAGCAAATTAAATAGCTTGGTAAGGTTGTTTTTTTTTTTTCCTTCATTATGTTTTAGAAAAATCTGCACAAACTCCTGAAGAATCAAGGGTCAGAAGCCACTGGCCTTGGTGTGATGTAGGCTCTCATTTCAGAGGACAAAAATAGCCTTTTCCTGCAGGAACCTCCCAGTGTGAACAGTTGCTGCAGAGCTGTTTGTTCTCTCCAGCTCTTCCAAACAACAGCAGATTGAAATGTCTGTGCAGGCTCCAGCAGACACAGCTCTAGCCTCACTCAGGCACCCAGAGGCTCTTGGAGCTCTGCTCTGCTGTTTCTGTGTCTCTGCAGGGAAGTGCCAGCTCAGAAATGCCACAGCAGCACCAGGATGCCAGTCAGACCCAGGAGAACCTCTCCCCAAACATCTCCATCGTGTGCTCAGAGGGGAGGCAGCAGGAAATTCTGGGGGAATGCCAGAACCACACACTGATTTTTGTGCTCCTTTGGTGCACATTAGTTGGTGCCCGATTTCCTCCTTGATTTCCTGGAAGCAGCAGCCCCTGGAGTGGGTACTGAGGGTCCCAGCAGAGGGGGAGCTCCTGCTGAGTCCCAGGGTTGTGTGACTTCCATGAATCCTGTTTGTGCAGGCTGAGCCTGGCTCCTGGCACATCCCAGGGCTGAGCCAAACCAAGCTGGTGCTCTGGGATCAGGGAATGAATTTTCTCTGCTGTTTCAGCCACTGTGCAAACATTCCTTCTTTTTGTGATGTTGTTACCTGCTGAAGGTCTCCATTTTTAGGCATGTCCTGATTTCTGTGCCTGTTTTCAGCTGGAATACAGTTATTTTGGGATGAGGAAGGGAATCCTATGTCAACATAAATGAAACCTGAGCTTTTTTGGTTTTTTCAGACAACAAACCAAACAGCCAGGTGCCAGCTTGGTGGGGAGACATGAGAAACTTAAGTTTAATTGCCCTGCAGGTAATGTCACAGCACAAGACCCGGGTAAAAAAACATTTGCAAAAAGACCCCAGTGCTTTTTTGGGACCTTCCTACAAACCATGCCTGGAAGTTTGATTTTTCCTTCTGGTGTTAATGACCTCCAGACTTCTCTTGTTTCACCCTCCCAAGCTGTAAACCCCTAGGAGAGAATATAGTGTAATTTCGGAGCTATGGGATGAATTTTGGCCATGATGTCACCCTGGTGGGTTTGGGGGACACAGCAGCTCTGGGAGGTGCTGTGGAGGTTAAAGAGGGGAGAGAAATGGAGCAGTTTCCCCAGATGGAAATTCAGAATTAAAGCCCCTTCTGAAAAACAATGAATTTTTCGTTACTGAGGCCGCTGGATTTGTATTCATTAAATTAATTGTGTTTGCTTTGATCTTGCAGATGTGCAGAGGTGAGAACAGAGGTACAGTTGGTCTCTTTTGTTCCAGCTGTCAGCTCTGTTGCCTGAAAAAGCAGTTCTGTTTCCCTTTTCAGTATTTATTTTACCATAACATTTTCTGTCATGTTTTTTTGTTAAAATCTGGCAGAAGTCTGAATAAAATAGTGCCTGGCTCCAAGGAAAATACCTAAATAATGGCATTTCTTGAGCTAATTTAATCTGCCAACGTTGAATATGTAACTGTGTCTCTGTATTGGGCAGAAGATTTTTGGCAGGGAGAGAGCAGGCTCGTTTCTATGGCAACTGAGATCATGTCGTGGATATTTGTGTAAAAAACCCAGCACTCACGGCTTCCTCTGTGAGAAAACCATTTCAGTGTGAGCACAAATTTCTTACCAACTTCTTGAAGGAGTCGAGTTGTTTAAAGAAAGCTCAGATGAACTCAGTTATCTGTGTTCAGGGTGATAAAATATCCATTGACAAACATTGCTCAGAGTTGTTGATTTCACAAATAGAAAAAGTGAGCAGGTATCTGGATTTTCCTCAGCAGTCAGGAGAAACAGCCCTCACAGAGATTTGGGGTTTTACTCTTTCTCCTCATCATGACTTGTGTAGAAATCAAAGACTTAAGATAAATTCCTATCTTGGTTTTTATCCTGCATTCCTTTTCCCCATTATTCTGTAAGAAGCCTTCAATACTGAGATGATAAATGCAAGAAGGAGCCCTGGGCTCACCTACAGGATTGGACAAAAAATCCCTTCAGTTGAATAACCCAGTATTGGTTAAAAACCCTTACTGCCTGTGAGAGTAGTGCCGTGGGATGGTGATCCTGGAGGGATGTGTGGGAGGTGTCCCCAAGGAAGTGCCACAGGGTGTTCCCAAGGCAATGCCACAGCTGGGTTGAGTGGCCCACCCCAGGGTGCATCAGCTCAGGATTAAACACGTTCTATAGCACCCACTCAGCTGCTTAAACTGATGATTTATAGGCTGATGGGGGCAATTTGCATAAAAGGTATAAAAATAGTGTCAATTACCGAGTCCTCTCTGTAGCCTAAATCTGGCACAATGTCCTATAAAATCTCAGTGGATTCATGTGGAGAGGAGCTCATTCCTGATTCAGGGGGATATGAGGAGGAGCTCATTCCTGGACCTGCTCGATTGTTTTAAAGTGAAGATGTTAAAATGTCAGTTATTCCTCGCTTTGCCTGGTGATTTCTTCCATGAGGCTTAAATTGAGCAGGAAAGACATGGCAGGAATTCCTGCATTTCATGTTAAGCCCTAAAAACGTCCCTTTATGGTGACAGACCTCTTGATCAGCTTCTTCATGCTCTCTGGGAACCTGGCAGTGTTTGTGGGACGTGTGGGTGTTGTGCTGCTCCACCCCTGCTCCTCGCAGTGCTGAGGATGAAGTGGGGAACTGCTGGCCTGACCCAGTGGGGCTCTGCTCCTGCTCTTGGAGCCCAGAGCTCTTTGCAGATGAGGTTTGGGTTGGCCTTGCCCTGCAGGTGGTGGCTCAGGTGCCTGGGGATGTGCTTTGACATCGATTTATCTGCAATGGTTGTGGCGTGCTGGGATACGGCAGGGATGAGGCTGTGGCAGGGATGAGGCTGAGGCAGGGATCAGGACATCAGCTTGATTGCACCATCAGATTTCTCAGTCCTTGAGCTTTTCTTTTATCGCCTCTTTCCCAGGGGTGGAGCTGAGGAAGGCACAAGTGCTCTTTCCCTTTCTTCTGGTCTCTGAGCTCTCTGGGAAGCTTCTGATCCTCCTGGCCCCAGGCAGGAATTGCCTGCTTTGCACTTTGGGCAGTAAGACACAGGGATGCTGCTTGGATTCTTCCAGGCTGGTGACCTGTGTGGGGTGAGGGACACTGGGACTGCATGAGAAACATGCTTGAGGATTTGGAGTTTAGCCTGTACAGAGGAGAAGCTGATTTTGGTCTGCTGGAGTTATTTTGTGATTGCTCCCAGGGGAGTTCTGCAGAGAATCCTTTTATTGGAGAATGCACAGCAATGGGAGCAGAGGCTGTAGCTAAATAGAGAACACAGATTGCCCAAAACCTGACCTGTGCTGTGCTAGAAGATGCCAAATCTGTTGTCTCCAGGGAGTTTTATAATTTTCAGTCTCTTTGCTTGCTGCCATTTGCAGCTGCCTTATGGATTTGTGTTCCCAGCTAAATGGCACTACATCTCTCCAAAATCTGAGGTCCAAATGGATTTTATGGGCCAGTTAAAAAAACACCTGAAAAAAGCCAAGTTGCATTTCACTGCCAGCTCCCCAAGCCTGTTTGAGGACTGGCAGAGATGTTGGGTTGAAAGCAAACCCAAACTCCTCCTTCCCAGTGGATGAATGGAAAGGAGGATTTGGAGGGAAGTGATGAGGAGGTGACACTGGGTGCTGCTGGTGTGTGGCTGGAGCTCTGCTCATCCCTGGGAGTAATCTCTGACATCACCGAGGTATTTTTAGCTGCCTCCACCTGACAGTGCCTCACTGTCCTTGTCTGATTTCAGATCCTGGCCTGCAGCCATTGACACGTTCCAGCTGGGGGAGTAATTACCTTTTCCTGCTTTAAATAAGGGAGCAGCTCCAGCCTTCCTGCTTTGCTGAACTGCAGGATACCCCCAGCCATGAACTGCACCCAGCAGTTTTGATTCTTTTGGAGCTGCCTGGAAGCCCCAGGGGATGAAGTCTCATTGTTTGCAGAGCTCCCAGCATTTGTCAGCTCAGCTCCCCTTGAGCTTTTCCTGAAGGCAAAGTCACTTTTCTGGGAGTTCTCAGAGAGCCTGTGGGCTGAGGCCGAGGGCATGGACTCTGCCTTGCCTGGATGCTCCCCAGGGAGTGGCCTTTTCCTTCCTTGCCTCCAGGAGCAGGATGAAGCTGTGCTGCTGAAATGAGGGGCAAAATGTGGAGCTGTGGGTTTGTCCTCTGTTCAGGGGCTGGGTCAGAGTGAGAAGTGCCACTAGGAAGAGCCAGGACTCACCTGTAATCCCCAGCCCTGGGCTGGGGCAGAGCCTTCAGTAACCTGTCTCTGTTGGATTTATTTCCCCCTAAACACAGGACTTTGCTCGGGGCTGAGTGCTGGAGCAGTCCAAGGGGCAAGGAAAACACAGAGCACATATGTTCCTCTGCAGCACCTCAGGTTTCTCCTGTGGCCAGAGGGGATGGTTGAGCCAGGGTGATAAGCCAGGCTCTTCCTCCTCAGCTCCCTGAGGATGAGCTTGATGTTATTTTTAGTGTCCTCAAGTAATCAGCACTTCAGAAGTCTCTCTGGAAGCCTTGAGCCTTCTACTTGGAGGCATTTCTTCCTGGCTTATTTGGGCAGTGTTACATTCTTTGAGACCTGCCTGAGGATTGGGACCTTGTCAAAATTCCTGCTAACAAGCCCTGGAGCACTTGCTGCTCTTGGAGATGCTCATTAATCAACCTCGAGGCATCTGTAATTGTGCAGCAGAAACAGTCCCTCTTCTGTGCCTGCTGCTGAGGCTGAGGGACCCTCAAACCCCTCCTGGATGCCACCTAAAACACCTGAGGATGTTTCTCATGTGTTTACCCCTATGTAACACCCAGAATATTTTCTTCTCCTCCTTCTCTCATGCAGAAGCAGAGTGGTGGTAAGTGTTAGAGCCAGCAGGCTGGCCCAGGTTGCTCCAGAGTGGCAGCTAAAGCTTCTTGGCTCTCTTTGTCCTGCAGGAGTCAGAGTCTGAGAACAAGCTGGATGGAGAGACAGCATCAGACAGTGAGAGCAAATCCGAGTTTGGGGGTTCATCCCCAGTGCCAACCTCAGATGACACCCCAGAGGTGCTGAACAGGGCCCTCTCCAACCTGTCCTCAAGGTAACCATCCCTGAGCAGGGCTCTGTCCAACCTGTCCTTGAGGTAACGCTCCCTGAGTATCCTCCTGTGCCCTCCCAGGGCTCTGCACCTTCCACCTGCTGAAGGAGCAGCCTCTCCCCAGCCTCTCCCTGCCCCTGAGGCCATGGGAAGCAGCAGGGTCAGGGATTTGGGTGGGAAGGGAGGCAGGTCCAGGCCTGGGTGTAGCAGACCCAGAGCTCGTGGGTGACTTTGACAGCAAAGGTTTGAGTTGCAGGGGTTTTCAGCCCCTGCTGAATTCTGCAGGAATGCTTGAGGAGTTGCACTGATAAGGACAGGATTTGGGAACATGCCAGGGATATTCTCCACAAACTGCTTTGGAGAAAATGGACTTGTTTGTATCATAGAAGAAGGTGTCTTTCCTGAGTGTGCTATGAGGGTGGGAGAGGTTCCCAGCAGGAAAGCAGTGAGGGTACAACATGCCAGGGGCTATCTCTCCTCATGGAGAGCAGTGTAGAGAGGGGGAACGGTCCCCATTTTATTGGATTTTATCCTGCAGCTTGTCCAAGGTGTGGGAAAGCTGCAGCAGAACAGGAGCAGAGGCTGCCCTGTCCCATCTCAGTGCCCTAGGAGGTGCTCAGCTTTCTGCATTTAGTGAGGCTGAAGTGCAGCTGCTGCAGCCAGGCCTTTATCAAGGTCTCTCTGCAACACTGAGAGGAAACTTGGGGTTTCCAGGGCTCAGCTTCCTTCCTATGACACACAGAGAGCAGGACTGTTTGGCTGCTTTGCTCTGTCTTGTCTTTCTCTGATGTTTTCTTTCTCCATGGCCCAGATGGAAGAATTGGTGGGTGAGAGGCATCCTCACACTGGCAATGATCACCTTCTTCTTCATCATCATCTACTTGGGCCCCATGGTCTTGATGACAATAGTAAGTGCTACAGAGAGGTGTCCTGAGCTTTCCTGCAGCAGGGGGAGGTCACTGGGTTGGTGGGGAGCTCAGGGCCTCGTGTTCTAGAGATCCTGGATTCCTCTCTCCATGGAAGAAACCTGAGAGGAATCTGCTGGTCAATATTTGGCTGCAGTTGGAACACACACAGGGGATTCTTAGAAACCTCCTGCAGGGGAAAGGGGAGGAAAAATTCCATCCTGAGCTTCCCACGTGGGACTGGGAGGGAAAAGCACCATCCTGAGCTTCCCACATGGGACTGGGAGGGAAAAGCAGCATCCTGAGCATCCCACATGGGACTGGGAGGGAAAAGCAGCATCCTGAACTTTTCACGTGGGACTGGGAGGCTCTTGCAGGGCTGATGGCAACTGCTAAAGGACCTTGTGCTCTGCACATGCTTGGTTTTTGTCTCTTCAAGGGAAGAGGTGTTTAACAGGAATTAGAGTGTCTGGATGTCCTTTCTGTGCAGGTGATGTGTGTCCAGATCAAATGTTTCCACGAGATCATCACCATTGGCTACAACGTGTACCACTCCTATGACCTGCCCTGGTTCAGGACACTCAGCTGGTGAGTGAGGGGCTGCTCCCCATCCCCTGTGTGCACCTGAGCCCTCACCTGGGCACTCAGGGGACACAGACACAGGCCCTGGGCTGACAGTGACCTGTGCTGGCAGCACTTGTAAAGAAAATTCACAGAATCCCAGCATGATTTGGTTGGAAAGGACCTTAAAGCTCATCCAGTGCCACCCCTACCATGGCAGGGACACCTTCCACTATCCCAGGCTGCTCCAAGCTCTGTCCAGCCAGGCCTTGGACACTTCCAGGGATCCAGGGGCAGCCACAGCGTCTCTGGGAATTCCATTCCAACTCTTCCCCACCCCCACCTTCCCCACCCTCACCCTCCTTCTTAATATCCCATCTAACTCTGCCCTCCTGCAGCTTAAGGCCATCACCCTTGTCCTGTCACTACATAAGGGCTGTGGAGAGGGCAGGACTGGGGCTTTTGGGGCACAGAAACCCCAAGAATGGGCTCAAAAAAGGGGGTTTTGTGAGGTACAGAGCAGGTGAGTGGTTTTGGGAATCACAGGGTGTGGGATTTTGGGAGGCACAGGATGGAGGATTTTGGGAGGCACGGGCTGTGGGATTTTGGGAGGCACAGGATGGAGGATTTTGGGAAGCACAGGCTGTGGGATTTTGGGAGGCAGAGGCCAGTTGAGCAGTGCTGCCTAAAGGCAGAGTCTTTGTGCATCACAGCCAAACCCAAACCCCAGCTGTGACCCATACCAGCATGGGCCTAGAGGTGTAGCCACTCCTTGGAACAAGGAGACATTTCCAGACTGGGGGAGGCAGTTCTGGCTGGCAGCAGAAAACCTGTTGGCAGCGTCCCAGAGCAATGTCAGGACCTCAGGAATCAGTCAATTCAAGAGCCTTTTAGGTCTCCTGCTGACCAGGTTCCCACCCTCACCAGGTACTTCCTGCTGTGTGTGAACTATTTCTTCTATGGAGAGACGGTGACAGATTATTTCTTCACCCTGGTGCAGAGGGAGGAGCCCCTGAGGATCCTCAGCAAATACCATCGCTTCATTTCCTTTGCCCTCTACCTGACAGGTGGGCACCACTTTGATTCATGGCTGGGCTGGAGGGAGTGCTGTGTCCAGTGCAGGATCCACAGCAAATCATCTCTGCTCCCCAGGGATGCTGGAAGTTGGCAATTCTTATTGTAGTAGTGGTGGCAAACCTTTTCCATGAGGTTCTGGAGGAGAAAACTCCATAATCTTCATGGGGCAGCCAGACTGTTCATCTGCTCCAAGTGCTCCTTGGTGTGACTTCCAAAGCACTGCTTGTCCTACTGCACAGCACTCCTTTATTCCAGTAAAATCCCCAGCAATATTGTGGCCCAAAAGAATTTCTGGTTGTTGAAGGCACATTACCACCACTGACTCTCCTCCTGTCTCTCCTCAGGTTTCTGCATGTTTGTCTTGAGTCTGGTGAAGAAACACTATCGCCTCCAGTTCTACATGGTGAGGTTAAAGTCCAGGGCCTGGTGAGGTTAAAATCCAGGTCTTGGTGAGGTTAAATTTGGGGTTGGAAAATGAGTCAGTCAGAAATCCAGCTTATCTGTTCAGACAGATCTGTTCCTTCAACACTGAGGTGTTCATTGGCAGCTTGGAGGTGGCAGGCCAGTGTTGGCCCCATGGTGCCAGAATAACTCAGTACAAGACAGCTTATCCTGTTTATCTGGCTGGTTGATAAACAATAGATAATAAGCAAGCTTTATGAGGGGTGAGGTGCCCTGGTACCCTTGTGCTCAAGCTGTTCTGAGGAGCTCAGAGCAGCTGAGCTGGGCTGTGGCTCTGGGCAGGCTGGACAAGGTGCTCTCCTCTCTTGCAGTTTGGCTGGACCCATGTGACGTTGCTGATTGTTGTTACCCAGTCCCACCTCATCATCCACAACCTGTTTGAAGGAATGATCTGGTGAGTTTGCTCTGCCTCCTGAGCTGCTTTGGTTTCTGCAGCTTGAAAAAAACCCTGTGTTTGCATAGAATCCCAGACTGGTTTGGGATGGAAGGGGCTTTAGTGATCATCCAGTGCCATGGGCATAGACCCCTCCCACTATCCCACATTACTCCAAGCCCTGTCCAACCTGACCTGGGGCACTTCCAGTGATGGGGAAATCCAGAACCTCTCTGGGCAGCCTGTACCAGGGCCTCACCACCCTTATAGTAGGAATAAATTCCTAATATCTAATTTTTTTAATCTCAAAACTTGGTTTTGAGTTAAAACTGTTCTCTCACAAAAGCAAATGGCCAAGGAGGAGGTGCTTCCTGTGAGGGACCAGCCTGTTCAGAACAGCAAAAGATCAAGTGTGTCCTCAGAGACCTAGGACTTGCTTTGTGCTACTTCACCATATAGAGAGATGTTGTAAAGGAAAGTTTTGTTAAGTTGCTGTGAGGTGCAGGGACCTTTCAGATGTCTTTGGGGCTGGGTATGTGATTTCTGCTGATAGCCACAGCTGCCAAATGGCTGGGGAAGTGCTGCTGCTGTGGTAAAAGCAGCACTGAAAGGCAGGAGGGGGAACCTGCCACCCTCAGTGCAGCTGCTGTGCACAGAGGAGGCCCCTCTGGTGGTCCTGCCAAAACCAGCAGGGCCAGGAATTAATTCTGGCCTCTTCAGGGTTGTGTGTTCCTCAGTGTGTCACGCTAGCTCAGGATGCTCTGGCATCCTCCTGCTTATGGCTAAAATGCAGGAAATATTTACACAGCAAGTCAGAAGGGGGATGTTCAACACCCTGCTAAACTGTGGCTAAAGAAGACCTGCTGCAAACAGGCCACTCTGGGGACACAACCTACTTTTTAGTCACTGGAGTAACCCCCAGATTCCCCTTGGAACTTCTCGTGGTTGTTCCTTGCACTGAGCTGGAGGAGGGGACATTGGGGTGGTGGCACTGCAAAGTGCCCTGTGGTGGCAGCTGCTCCCTGAGCCTTGGAGTTGTATGATGTTGGCACTTGCCAATGGTTTGACCCTTGTCTCCTGCAGGTTCATTGTCCCCATCTCCTGTGTGATCTGCAATGACATCATGGCCTACATGTTCGGGTTCTTCTTTGGCCGCACGCCACTCATCAAGGTTTGGGACATTTTGGGGGATAAAACCTGAACTTTGGCTCCTCTGGGTCTTAGCCCTCTGTTCCCCCAGCTCCTGCTTTGTAGCCTCTTATGGGTCTGAAGCAAGTCTCCAAATTAAACCCAGTGTGCTTTGCAGTCTTTGAGGCTGTGAAATTAAATCACTGAGCCATTGAGGTTGGAAAGATGATCGAGTCCAACCATGAATGAACCATTTCATACCGAGGTGTTGGGGTCAGATTCTGACCATACTCCTCTTTGTGGCTTGGTGGCATCACTTTGTGTTGCCACAAGTGAGGAAGGGCTGCAGAAGTGTATCAATAATTGTCCCCTTTGCTCTCTCTCTGGCAGCTCTCCCCAAAGAAGACCTGGGAGGGTTTTATTGGAGGATTTTTTTCCACTGTTCTGTTTGGATTGCTGGTAAGTGGCACTTCCTCCTTGGGAGTTTTCCCTTCATAGGGTCCCAGTGTTCTGTTTAAAAATTGCAGTCAGGCTGGAATCTCTGTCAGATATTTCACCTTTTCTTGCTGCCCAGGGTTTGAAGTGGTCCCTGGCTGTGTGCAGGCACTGATGATGGAGCTGAGTGCTGGAGGAAGTTTTTAATCCCTGTTAAACCCTGTGATGTGCTCATTACAGTAATTAACCATTTTCCCTCTGCTGCTGTTGGATAGTGCTGTGCATTGTTTCAAGGGCTGTGTGGGGAATTCCACACTCCTGGAATGTTTTGCCTTGTTTTTATGACCCTCTCAGTGGCTGCTGTTGCTGTCCCTCCACCTCAGGGTGCAGCCTTGCTCTTCTTCTGCCTATGGCCAATTACTGCTGCTCAGGGGAGTAATCTTCTTAATGAAGCTGGGAGTGTGCTTCCCTCCTCCCTCATCTCCTTGCACAGCTTTTCCCCTTGAGAAATCTCTGAGGAAAACAAAAATCCTGTTTTCTTTCTCTTTTTTCTGGAGCTGTCCTATGTGATGTCTGGGTATCGCTGCTTCACCTGCCCTGTGGAGTTCAACAATGACACCAACAGCTTCACTGTGGACTGTGAGCCCTCAGAGCTGTTCCAGCTGCAGGAGTACAACATCCCCGTGGTGCTGCAGTCTGTGGTGGGCTGGGTATGACCCTCTCTGTTCCCTGGCTCTTATTTAGTGGGAATAGGAAAGAGCTTGGCTTCGTTTTGATGTGAAGGAACAAATGTGCATCCAGAAAAAAGGGGGAGTGCAGTGGTGCCTGTTATTGATTGAGAGCCCAAAGGAGCTAGCCCAAGTCTGGTGGCACCTTAACCCACCTGAAAGCCAACTGAGCTAAAGCCTGGGGGGCAGAGAAGGAGGGGCAGGCACTGAAAATCCTCCTGTGCTGTTTCTCCTGCAGAAGACCGTGCGGATGTACCCCTTCCAAATCCACAGCATTGCCCTCTCCACCTTCGCCTCCCTCATCGGGCCCTTCGGGGGCTTCTTTGCCAGTGGCTTTAAGAGGGCCTTCAAAATCAAGGTGAGGATGGAGAGGGTTATAGAGATTTTTGGGGAGGAAACACGAAGTGGGTGCTGCCACTCGAGGCAATCCCTCAGCTTCAAGGGAAGGGAGGAGAAGGGAGGTTTGTTTAGTCACAGATAAAATGCTGGAGCAGTATCTGGGTTTTTTGACCAAAAGGGAAGAGACCTTAAGATTTTAACCATGATATTCTAAACCCTGCTGTGGTGCAGGTAGAGGAAGGAAGACCCAGGCAGGAAATTTTGCAATCTGAGGTTTCCCTTGATGTCTTGCAGACTTGTTTCACATATAAACAGCCTGTGCTCAGTTAAGATGCCTTGAAAGGCAAGGCAGTGTGGCAACAGATAAACATTTGCCTTCCCTGACCTTTGAGTAACAGAGCTGAGTTGAGCCTCTCTTCCCCTCAAGCACCAGCAGCTTCATAAAGGAGAAACTTCCAGAACCAGGGCAACATTAAACAAAATGTTTCCTTGGTCTGACTTTGCCTTCTGGGAAGAACTGGGGCAGGGGGTGAGCGTGGTGTGTGGGGGTACCAAAGCAAGCACAGATCCTGGGAAGAGCTCAGTGCCATCCCTCTGCTCTGACAGGACTTTGCCAACACCATCCCGGGCCACGGGGGGATCATGGATCGCTTCGACTGCCAGTACCTGATGGCCACCTTTGTCAATGTGTACATTGCCAGCTTCATCAGGTGGGTGAGCCCTGCTGGGCTGGGCCTTCTCTCACTCCCAGGGCATGGGCAGGCTGGGATGAGACACACTTGTGCTCTCTGACAGATTTAACAGCTGAAAATACAAGGCAGAGGAAACTGGGGCTTGAAGAGGGGAAGGATCTTCATCAGAGCTGGAAATGTAACCCTCACTTCCCATGGGCTGTTATTCCAGTCCCACTGAAACTTCTCAGTGTCCCTTCTGGGAATCCTGGACAGGTTTCTAGAGTCAAACAAGCAGGGAAATCTAATTTTACAGCACTGACAGGTATTCTGCAGCCAAGCACAGAGGAAAGAAGCCTGTGGGTACATAAAGGATGTGCTGGGGGAGCTGAGGAACTGTCTGTGTGTGGCTCCTTTGAATTCTGAGGGGGAGCACCTGCTGATAAGATGCACAATCCTCTTCAGGTAGATTTGGTTTGGGGTGTTATTTTGTGTTTACAGTTCAGTCTTCTGTGCCTTTTGAGTCTATTTCCACATCCCAAATGGAGTTAAGCTCCCAGGGTAGAGCTGGGGAAGGAATGGACACACAGCAAATCAATCTCATCCCATTATTCTGATGGAATTGCACTGGAGCCCCATTACTGATGATGTTTTTGTGTTCCAGGGGCCCCAACCCAAGCAAACTGATTCAGCAGTTCCTGACCCTGAGGCCAGACCAGCAGCTCCACATCTTCAACACGCTCAAAGCACACCTGGTGGACAGGGGAGTTTTGGGGAGCCTGGAGGATGCATAGACAGGAGGTGGTTGGAACAGGACTGAGAACAGACAGGCAATTCCTGGCTTGCCTGATTTAAGACAATAACAAGGCCTCATTTCACTGTAACTTTTTTTCCTTTCTTGGTAAATGTTTGCATTTGTGGTTTATTTTATTTTTTTTAATAATATATTTATAGAGCTTTGGTTCAAATGAGCAAATCTTGGGTTTGTAGCTGAGAAGGAGTTAAGGCTTGGAAGGACTGTTGGGTGGAGCAGGAGGGTGTGACTGTCCTGGTGGACTGTTTGGAACCCTCGGGGTGTGTGGGCAGAGATGAGCTTTCCCTGGGAATGGGTTTGGCAGGGAATGCAGAGCCTGGGAGCTCTGCTCTCCCCTGGCCCTCCTGCTCAGGGTGGCAGCTCTGGGGACCCTCCTCTTCTCCAGGGACAACTGGGAGTGCACTGGCAATTGTCCCAGCAGTTCCTGCCTGTGGGAATCTCCTTGCACAAGGATCTTGTACTAACCCAGCCCCATTTCCTCTGCCCAGCCCTGCACCTGCAGCTGCTCTCACCTGCTGCTTCTGCAGAGCCTCTCACATTCCCTCCCTTCAGGGCTGTTGTTGTGGCAAATCAGATTTTTCTAACCAATTAAACCAGAAACAGATTGGGGATGAGGAGTCAAGGAAGTGGCAGTTGTGTGTGGGAATGTGGGAGGTTCAGATTTTTCCAAAACTGATGGAAGTAAATAAGTTTTAAAGAACGTTGAAGTTTAATTGAGCAATTCCTGCCAAGTGAGAACAACTTCTAAATAACTTGGTGTGTCTTTCCCTCATTAAATAACCTTTAAAAACCACACTTCTTCATTTCTCCAAGGTTGGAAACCCCACACTGGGATATTTGAAGTAACCTGGGGAGCAGTTCCTAGCCAGTTTTGTTGCTGGGTGGGCTCCAGCTGCAGCTGGGGTTTTGTTTTCTTTCAGGGATCATGTCTGTTTGTTACTTGAGTTGTAGAAGTCATGCTGCTGAGTTTACCATGGTCTGTGTTGCATTTCAGTCTGGGTTCATTCCTCTGCAGGCTTCTGTCCTGCTTTGCTCACTGAATCTTGTCAGAAATAGTTTGTACTTCATAGCTGCAAGTTTTATCAAAGTCCTTTCCTTTATTTTGTCATACTTTTTTACACCTCATGGTATGTGCCCAAACATGAGGTGACTCTGATTTTCCTTCTTCCCATAGTTTGTGCATGGGAGAGAGAAACTTTTAACCTGGGGAACAAGTGACAGGGAGAGCTCACACAGAAGTACACTGGTGTTCTCAAGCAGTTACTGACACAAACCTTTAGCCCCAGACTCCCCACGTGAGACCTGCACCTGCTGCAAGCTGGCTTGGCATCAACAGAAAACAAACGACCTGAAAATATCCAAAAATCAGAGCTTTTACTCCATATTCTGATTATGCCACTGCTTTCATTTACCTTGAGTGCGTGTAAATACACAGCACAGATCCCAGCCTCTCTCCTACATTTCTGTAGGACTGTGGTGGGCTCTGCTCTGCCTCCCTGGGCAGGACCTGAGGTTTGTGCTCCAAATGCAGGTGTTTGATGGAAAGCACAGGCTGCAGAGAAGGTTCTGTTCTTACAAAGTATTTCCAATTGGTGCTGGCAAAGTTCTGCACTGAGCCAGTTCAGGACTGGGTTTGGTGTTCATAGAGATTTTGCCTGGTTGTGGACACTGTTCCCTTCCAGCTTGAATTAGGCAGGGGTTTATTTTCTGTCGATGGAACAAATTTTGGTCCAAGCCCCTGATACAGAAACTGCAGAGGAGAATTGATGTGCTTCCATCTGGCATTGCCCAGGGACAGTATTTGGGCTGTGTTTAATGAAGGTTTGCCTGAGTTCAGTGAGGCAAAGTGAGGCCCCTGCCAGGAGCACCCGTGGGAGCTGGGTGGGAGTGCCAGGGTTTGCTTTGCCCTGGGGGGCTGGACCAGCTGGTGCTGTTCTGGATTTCCCTGCCCATTGCCAAAATCCCTTGTTGTGGCTGTTTGGTCACAGGCAGAAGTGACAGTGTTGATAAATATTACAAAGGTGTGCTCTGTTCATAGTGAGAAATTTTTTCGGTGGGTCTTTAGTCTCCTGCTCGTCTGCTTGAAACCTTCTGTTCCTCTTCTGTTGTAATCGGCAGGGCAAAGCTTCGCTGCAGGCTCTGGTTTGGGGCAGGTCCTGGGCCTTTCCCGGGGCTGTAAATGCTGGATGTGGGCACTGGAGGGCAAAGCAGTTCCACTGAGTAGCTGCGAGAGCAGCAGCAGCAGCTCTGCCTGTAGGTGGCTTCCCTGATCAGAAACTTCCCTGATCAGAAATGCCCTGGTCAGCTTTATTCCTGCTTCCTCCCTTCCAAATCTGGGCTCATCCTCACAGGGAAAGCTGCCTGGGAAAGGTTTCCTGCATGGAAGCTCATTAAAGTGAGTGGGAACAGTGGATGCAGGGAGGAGGAAGGGAGGGAGGTGACGGTTGTTGGTATTGTTTGCAAATTGTGCAGTTGAACTCAATGGATTGGGATTGGATCCTGGGTTTGGATTGGAGAGGGCTTTAAAATCTTGTTCCACCTCCTTTGCCATGGGCAGGGAATCTCTCCTCCAAGTCTGATCCTGAGCACCACCAGGGATGGGGAGTTTGTGACTCCCTGAGGAAAGATGAAAAGCTGCTGTTCCTGACTTAGGCTGTTTCTGAGGGTGGAACTGTTGCCCAGGGATGTGCAGCAGCACATGTGGCTCTGCAGTACCCTGGTGATGCTGCAGCTCTCAGGAATTTTGGTGTGGAGGGGCCAGAGTGACCCCAAGGATGGTGGGTGAGGAGAAATGGAAGGAAGTTCTGCAGCTGCAGGGCTTGAGCTCAGCATGGCACAAAAGAATGGTTCTCTCCAGCAGCAGGGAAACTCCAAAGGGAAGAGCAGAGCAAGAAAGGGGAGGTGGTGCCAGCTGGGATTTGCTGTGTGTGGGCTGGGAGAAAGGGACAGGAAGGATTTGCCTGGTGTGAAGGTCACAGGCTGGTGTGGGAGCCAGCTCTGCACCAGTGTCACTGACCAGGCTGTCAGGGAGGTGGGAGTGTCCATGGGGATGGCACTGGGAAGCTGCTGGGCTGTGCAGGACACTGGGCACCCCCAGGGTTTGTTTTTTAGGGGCTGGTTGGGTTTGGACACGGGATTGACCCCCAGCTGCACCAGGCCTGTGGACACCTTGGGGGGAATTTGCTTTTCCCTGCCTGGTTGTAGCCCAGGTGAAGTTGCAGGTGGGAGGCAGGGCCAGCCTGTGCTTGGGGAAGTACCGGACCTGGGTTCTGCAGCCATGCTGTGGGATCAGCCTGGGTTAAACAGCCATTCCCAGGGCTAAACAGAACTCACTGGGCTCAGCAGTGCCCCTGAGCTGAGGGGCAGCTCTCATGTGGCTCATGGAGTTGGGATCCTGCAGCATCCCCCAAAGCTTGGCTGTGGAATCCCAGTGTCACATTCCAGGGAGTGTCCCCTGTGTGCAGTGAGCCCCCCAGGCCTGGCTGGGGGGGATCCTGCCCTCTCTCCCTTCCCCCTCCATGTGGTGGGAGCAGGGCAGGGCTGTGTGGGCCCATGCAGCCCCTCCTGGGGACAGCTCAGTCCCAAAAAGCAGCACATGGAAGCCTCTGGGTGGCAGCTCTGTGCTCCTGTAATCCCTGTGCAATCCCTGATCTCCAGCCTGTTCCCACCACTGGCTTCTTTCTCTGTGTATTGTTCTTTTGATTCCAGTTTTAGCTACACACGTAGAGTTGCCTTTCTTTGACCGAATGTTCGAATGTGAAATATTGTATATTTTAAAGTATTTACCCTATTTATATACTGTATGTTACTGTTAAATAAATAAAAATTCCATTATCAGTGGAGGAGTTTCATTCAGTTCTGTGGGATGCTCCACATTTTCCAAACTCACTCTCCCTCATTTCCTTCCTAAGGGATTTTCTGGATCCCGGCTGTGGTAAGGACACAAGTGGGCAGGACTGGACCTGAACAGCCACATTCCCTGTGGGATTTGTGGTGACCCTGGGCTTGGATCATCCAGGCTTATAGTGATCAATGATGAGGGAAGTGTTGGCACTGCACCCCCCTGCAAAATCAGCTCATTTTACCTGAAGATTTCACTGGGAACATTAAAAACCATTGTGAGTTCCCCTTACCATACGTTATTCCTTCATCTCAGCCCTTTATCCTGACTTGCTGGGGGTCAGGAGGGCAGAATCCTCTGTTTACCCAGCAAAATGCTATTTTTAGCTCTGGTGTTATTTTGTCTGTTTTTTTTGACTTATCAGCTAAGCCAAAGCAGCCCCTCAGCTGCCTCTCAGGGCTTCCTGTCACTGTGTGAGCACTTGCAGACAAATTCAGCCTCCAGCAGCAGCAGAGCTCACCCTGTGAGGTGACTCCAACCCCAACTCCCACATTCAACAGAGGATTGCTGGGCAGCAATAGTCAATATTCAGCAATACGTGAAGGAATTTGAGGGCTGACTGATCCTTTGCTGGTAAATCTGCCAGAAAAGGGACTCTGGAGTCCTCAGGCTGTGGAGCTGCAGCACCAGGGCTGTGTGTGACAGTGCTAGAGGTGATGGCACAGCCCAGCCCAGTGCCAGCCCTTCAGCCAGGGCTCCCCCTGTATTCCCCCACCCCATCCTGTGCCAATTTATTTGGTCAAACTGCAGATTCCCAGTGGGAATCCTGGTGCTCACTGTGCTCCAGCCCCAGACAGAGAGTGAGCCTCAGGCCCAGGCTGCCTCCCTGTGACCTGCTGTGCATTAGATCCTGATGGAAGAGGGATGTAAAAGCAACTTTATGGGCTGAGATTTGCCTTTTTTAGGTCCTGCTGAGGCATGGAAGGTTTAGATGGGACATTGGGAAGGAATAGTTCCCTGGGAGGATGGGGAGGCCCTGGCACAGGGTGCCCAGAGGAGCTGTGGCTGCCCCTGGATCCCTGGAAGTGTCCCAGGCCGAGCTGGACGGGGCTTGGAGCAGCCTGGGATAGTGGAAGGTGTGGAAAGCAGTGGAACTGGATCATTCTTCAGGTCCCTTCCAACCCAAACCAGTCTGTAATTCCATGGTTCAGCTCAGGAATGGGCTGCTTTGAGGGGTGGCTAAGAAAAAATTCAGTCTGGTGTTGTCCCTTCCCAAGCCTGGAGGCAGCTGCCAGGTCCCTGAGCAGGATGGGGCTGAAGCAGCTCTGGGGTGCTCTCAGGGGCTGTTTTGGGGTGCCAGGGAGGGCTGAGCTCTGTGGTGTGACCACAGCCTTGGGCTGAAGTGCAGTTTTGGGCTCAAGCAGAGTTTCCGTTCGGGAGGAGGGGACGGGGCCGCGTGACATCCTGCCCGTGACACGGCTGGGACAGGGCTCCAGGCTGCCACAGACAGCCAGGCTGAGGGGACAAGGGACCAAACTGTGGGAGCCCGTGGAGCTCCTTCAGTTGCCTGCAGATATTATTGAGAGTTTAAAATGGTGCTAATCCAGGGCTCCCTCAGGGCCCTCTGCTCAGGGTACAGCACAAATGGAGCCAGTTGAGGAGTTCGGGTCCAGAGCAGGGTTTTGGGTTCATCTCGTCAGGCTGGGGGAACGTCCTGGGCTGCTCTGCTGTGAAATTCCACACTGTCATATTCTCTAGGCTTTGGGCAGTGGAATCTGTGAGCTGGGGATCTCTGAGCTGGCTCCAGTCACTGCCCAGAGCAACAAGGTCATTCTTCAGCTGTGATTAAAGCAAATTAAACCTAAATTAATTAACCCCAGCAGGCTCCATCCTGGCTGTGCTGGGACTGGGCACCCAGTGCAGGCTCCAGCTCCTTCCTTTCCTCAGTTTATGTTACAACACTGAAAAAAATCCCCTTTGCAGGTGGCTCAGGGCCTCCTGGGCACAAAGCTGGGCTGGGAATTGCAACAGGAACCATCAGCCATGTCCTTGTTCATCCCCCTGCTGCTGTTCCTGCTTCTGCTCAGGGCAACTTCCCTCTTCACAGGGCCTGGGCTTTCCCAGCGTGGGGGGAGATGGGGCTGGAGCCTCCACCAGGCCTTGGGGGCCCCTGCCATGGCTGGGAGGTCAGAGCAGTTCCCATCAGTTGTTGTGAGATTTGGTGGAATCCATTTCCTGAGCTGTCACCACTGGCTGGTCAGACACAGTGGAGATGCAAAACTACAAAGCTGATCGAGCTCTGCCTGCTTTCATCATTGCCAGATTTTAGAGTTTTTATAAAATTTGTTTAGGTTAAATAAATTTTGATCAGAAATAGGGAAGGAATTGTTCCCTGTGAGGGTGGGGATGCCCTGGCACAGGTTCCCAGAGCAGCTGTGGCTGCCCCTGGATCCTTGGAAGTGTCCAAGGCAAGGTTGGATGGGGCTTGGAGCACCCTGGGCCAGTGGAGGGTGTCCCTGCCCACGGCAGGGGTGGCATTGGATGGGCTTTAAGGTCCCTCCCAACCCTTGGTGCTCACCACTCTGATTTCCATGGCCTTTTCTCCCAGAGCTGCTTCATTTCATCCCCATTTGGCTTTCACCACTGTAAAAACCTTAAATCAGCCATAGGGACATGTCAGCAATTAACAGGAAAAAATCAAAGACCCCGGTGCCATGAGAGGATGCCCCAGTTCAGGCACAGACGTCACCCTGAGCTCACACCTGAGCTCTGCCCCTGAGCAGAACATTCCCCAGAGCCCCGAGCTGGGCTGCTCCTCCTCAGAGCAGCTTTCAGAGCACCAGGAGGACACCCAGAGCTCCTGACACCACTTCCTCAAATGCCCCGAGCGGCGCATGGGGAGCGGCCTCGGGCTGGGCTGTGTGTCCCTGTCAGCCAGGACAGGGGACAAAGAGGGGACCACACCAGGCATCACCTGAGAGCGTCACTGGGGAAGCCAGAGCTGTGCAGGAAAGCAAGGCAGGAAAGGACTTTTATGGGTTTTTTCACAGCTGCTCTCAGAGGCAGGAAGCTCGTTGGCAAATCAGCCCTCGCTGAGTTGCTGCTCTTTGTGGGGGGGGATTCCCACGGGACCATCAGGGCTTGGTTCCAGCCCATCTCCTAAGCAAGCTCACCTGGAGAAAAAAAGAAAGACCTTCGTGATCCAAAATGTCCCTCAAGCTGCCACGAAACTGGGATTTCAACCTAAAGATGGATGCTGCAAAAATAGGTACTGTGACTGTTCATTTGTACCCTTCTGTGTCTGCATCGGTGACCAGGGGTGGGTCAGGGCCTGGGGGTGGCTGTGACCAAGCCCAACTGAGATTTTGGCTCTGGCCTCAGTGGGGTGACCTAGCCCCCAAATGCCATTTTTGAGAGAGCAGATGATTTGCAAATGATTTGCAAGGAGTGATTTGCAAAGTTGTCAATGAGGAATGCTGTGGGAGCAGGGGAATGCTGTGGGAGCAGCTGTGGGGCTGCTGACCCCCAAAATCCGGGTTGGGGAGGATTTAAACCACCCAGGCACATTCTGGTGGCTCAAACCCTGCAGGAGGTGAGGCTCAGGCCAAGGGACGTTGGTGGGGCCCAGTTTGGAGGAAACAACCTGACCCTGGCTCAGGTGTCTTGGCCCCTCTGACACCAGTGGTTTCCTCTCAGGGGTGCTGAGGAGCCCTCAGACCCCCAGGGCTGTGGGACAGCCTTGTCCTGGGATTTCCTGACCCACCTCCCACCCCTGCTAAGCCTTTGTAGGGCTCTCATCCCCCTCAAGATCCTCCTCCTGCACGGAAACCACTGGAGAACACCTTTGGGAAGGAGTGGGGGATCCCTGTGTGGGCTCCGAGGGCAAAATACCCCCAGAGCCTGGGGCTGGATCAAGCAGCCAGGGAGGGGATTTAGGGGTGATGATGCTGTGGTCAGGGAAGGGCTGCAGAGCCCAGCCTTGTGCATGCTCTGAGGCCCAGGCCATCCATGGTCCTGGCACTGGTGCCAAAACACAGCCAGGGCCCAGGCTGGGGCTGGATTTGTCCCTGGAGCAGAGACTGGGTGCAGCTGGTCTCTGCCAGGCTCTTCCTCCCTAGGCAGGCTTAGCCTGGCTGGATTTTCCTGCAAAGACAACTTGGATTTCTGTCTGAAGCCACTTTTATCAGAGAGGCTGAACCATTCTCTGCACACAAAGCTCCAAATGAAGGGATGGAAGCCCCAAATGCAGGGTGAGACATCAGATGGCCTAGAAACTCGAGCTGGGCAGAGGCTCAGTGCCATCTCCCACAGTCTGGAGGAGAAATCCCCAAGGAATTATCACAGAAACATCCTGGACTCCTGCACTGCTCATTTCTAGGAAAATTAATATTATTTTTGCCCAGAGGCTGTGGAGCAGTGGGTAAAGTCAATCAGCAGCTCAAAAAAAAAGGCCAAAGATGCTGGGGAGCAGAGGGTAGTGATGGGACAGAGGCTTGAACCTGTGTTGGTACCAGGAATTGCTGTTTTTCAAGAAAATCTGCTTGTGATGAAATCCCTGGCACTTTTTGCAGCTCCCAGCTGCTGGATGAGTGTGGGTTTGTGTGTGTGCACTGTCTTCAGGGCTGCTGTGACTTCATTTGCAGAAATTTAAAGTCACATTTGCAAATGTTTGCAATATTTGCAAATTGCCACCGCCCTCACTGGCTGCTCCTGGCCTGGGGACACTTCCCCCTCCTTTACCCCCAGCCCTGGCTCTGGCACAGGCAGCATTTGGAAACCCCAGAAAACTGCAAAGCTCTTTATTTCACAGAAATAGAAATTCCCTGGTGAAGCATCCTTTACTGGTTTTTTATTGCAAGTTCTCCAGGGCAGGAGCAGGGGGGTACCAGGGGAGCTCCTGCCCAGGACCAGGCTCTGGGCCAGGGGCCGGTGTTGGCGTGGGCACCGTGGTGGCCCCCTCTGCCCTTTGTCCTGCACTCAGGCTCCTGTTTTTGGGGAGAGGGAACAGGACACGGGCACCTCTCCCTGCTGCAGGTCCTGCAGGAGGAGGAGTGAGGATGTTTTGGAGGAAATGCCCAACCCCAAAGGCCGTTAGTGCAGGAAATGCTTTGGGGGCACCACCACAGCTCCTTGTGGCTCCTTCCTGCCCTGAGAGGAGCAAGGCTGAGCATGCAGGGGTGTGCTGGATAAGGAGATGGTTCCAAGTTCTGGAGACAGGGCAAAGCTTCGCCCCCACCCCAAATTCTGAGGTGGTTGCCACACCTGAGTCACAAAACAAACAGAGCTGGTCAAGTGAGGGTGGAGCCATGGCCTCGGTGGTTCTGATTTTGAGAATGCTGAAAACTTTCCACTGCAGAGTCAAGGGCCCCAGGGCAGCTCCCTCCCCTCGCCCCTCACATCGTGGGCAAGAAATAAAAATAACAAACTGTTCCTTTGGCCTTCAATGGATTTGAAGTCCAGGGACAGCTGCCCCATGCAGAGGGAAAAAGGAGCTGTGTGTTCACCAGAGTGCTTGTGGGGGTGCAGGAACAGAACTAAGCCCAGGCTATACCTCGAGCCTGGTCCTGATGCTCAGGAAAAGGAACTCCAGGGGATCCCTCTGAACCCAGAGTCCTGACAGGGCTGGGAGAGGCTGTGAGGAGGGAGAGAATAAACCTCAAACCTTATTTCCAGCAAGGATGGGCAAGCTCAAGGCTGAGAGCAGGAGGAGCCCCAGGCAGCAGTGCCCTTTCCCTCAGCAGAGCCCTGATGCAGCACTGGGCTGAGGGGCAGGTTGACATCCCCCATAAAAGGTAGCAAACAGTTGCATTTTTCCTAAAGCCCTGCAATTTCTCATGCAAGCCTTGCTGGAATATCAGCACTGCTGGGCTGAGCTCTGTGCCCTCCAGGCTCCTCACTCCCAGTGGCTGCTCCAGCCCTGCAGGGCATCCCCCAAAAACCCTCACGTGTGGGACAGCCAGAAGAGATGAAGGAATGTGATTTATGGGGTCCTGAGCACTTTGCTGACAACCAGTAGTATTTACAACATCTGAGAAATGCAGGTGCTTTGACAAAGACCAAAGAAGCTGCCAGAGCTGGAGGAGCAATTTGGAAACCTCATTTGGGTTTTCCATCAGGGTAATCCCCAGCAGCAGCACTTTTCAGAGGAGCTGGCTGGGAAATCCCTCTGTAATGTCCCTGTTTCCAATCCCATCCTCTTCACGGCCATCCCGTGGCAGCACACATTGAATGTGCAGCATCCTCAGGGTGTTTTGAAGGCTCACTGGGGATTCACAATCCTTTTTGGGGATCGAGATTCACAATCCTTTTTGGGGTTTGGGAAGTGATGTGCAACCCTGTGGCAGGTTTGTAGTGGGAGGTGAGCTTGGAGAGCTCCACAGGACAGAAGGAACACCCAGTGGGGTTTCTTGCTCTGGGGGTTTTTGGGAGGGGAAGTGGGGACACCCTGAACTGAACTTTTGGAGCCCTGGGTGCCAAGTGTTTTCTACCTCAGGAAATCACCTCAGTGAGGCCGAATTCCCCTGCAGCCATGGCATTATTTTTGCCTTGCAGCCATAAATGCAAACTCTGCCCAGCTGGGTTGGCTCTGGGGGGCTGCAGTGCCTGTTCCAGAGGCAAAAATCCCATCTGGAAGTGATCCCTGCAAGGCATTTGCTGTCACAGAGGCATCTGGAGATGACACAGGGCCATGCCACCAGCCCTGGCACCAGTGGGGCCATGCAAACAGGGGACAGGGACACTGCTCTGCCCAGTGCCAAATCCATGCCGGTGTTTTTTCCATCCTTGCAGCTTTTCCCCACTGGGAACATCAGGTTGTCCCAGACCAAAATGGTGAGCTCCAAAATGTCTGGGTCATTCTGCTGGCACTGCTGCTCCGGGCAGGGTGTAAAAACCACAGTCCCATTAAAAAACTCAAACAAACCCAAAAAATAGTGCTAATGATTTTCTTCTCACTTGCAAGACAATTCCTCCCACGCAGGAAAAAGGAAGCACACGCTGGCAGCTACTGCAGCCACTTCCTTTGTAAACTGGGGCCAGTTCTGGCAGAGCGCGGGGCAGAGAGCCTCTCCCCGTGTCCCTCTCTGTCTCCACTCCCCGTGTCCCTCTCTGTCTCCACTCCCCATGTCCCTCTCTGTCCCCACTCCCCGTGTCCCTGTGTCCCAGCCCGTGTCCCTGTGTCCCCAGCCCCTATCCCTGTGTCCCAGCCCGTGTCCCTGTGTCCCCAGTCCCTGTCCCTGTGTCCCAGCCTGTGTCCCTGTGTCCCCACCCCGTGTCCCTGTGTCCCAGCNCTGTGACCCAGCCCGTGTCCCTGTGTCCCCAGCCCCTATCCCTGTGTCCCAGCCCGTGTCCCTGTGTCCCCAGCCCGCTCCCGGAGTGTGATGAGCGGGGACCCCTCGGGGGCCGGCCCGGGCTCCCCCAGCGCCCCGGAGCGGCCGCTGAAGCTGGGCTGGCTGAGGAAGCAGCGCTCCATCGTCAAGAACTGGCAGCTGCGCTTCTTCGTGCTCAAGGGACAGCAGCTCCTCTACTACAAGGACGAGGACGATGCCAAGCCACAGGTGGGGCGAGGTCACAGGTCCTCAGAGGCCCCCGAGCGGGGATTGAGGGCTGAGGGAATTGGGGGTCGCCACCCTGCAGAGGAGAAGCTTCGGGGTGATCGAATTGTGGCCCCCCGTGCCCGAAGGCAGCTGAAAAGAAAGATGAGGAGAGACTTTTTAGCAGGGCAAGGGGAACGGCTTCAAACTGCCAGAGGGCAGGGATGGGTGGGATGTTGGGAAGGAATTCCTGGCTGGGAGGGTGGAGAGGGGCTGGGATGGAATTCCCAGAGGAGCTGTGCCTGCTCCTGGATCCCGGGAAGTGCCCAAGGCCAGGTTGGACAGGGCTTGGAGCAGCCTGGGACAGTAGGAGGTGTCCCAGCCCATGGCAGGGGGTGGAACAAGATGATCTTTTCCCACCCAAACCACTCTGGAATTCCGGAATTCCATGAAATGTTTTGGGATGGGTCTGGGGTTGAGTATTAAAGGAGTTTTCTGCCTCTGGGCAGTATCAGAGATGAAAAGTCCTGATCAGGAACTTCATTGATGCATTTCAATTCCTCAGGTGCAGGCTGGGTCCCTCTGAGCCCAGCAACTGAGGAGCTGAGAAAACCCAGTCCAGTCACCAACTGGGAGCTGTTCCCATTTCCCTGGAGAAACAAACTGGGGAGGAGAGCTCAGCTCCCTGTCCAGGAGCAGCAGTGGGGGCACAGGGGGGTGGCAGCTCCCTGTCCCTGCTCTCGGTGGGAGAGGCTTTAGGGGAAATCAGCAGCATCTGCAGCACAGCCTGAGGGTGAGGGTCAGCCTGAGCCAGGCCTTGGCAGGACTGAGGGCTGGACAGATGGCAGGAAAGGGCAGCTGCTTCTTCAGGAGAGGCAGCTGCAAGGGAAGGAAATTCCTCTCTCTCTGGCCAGTGCATTTGTCTGGAAGAAATCAGGTGTTTTTTCAAAATTTATTTTATTATTTTATTTTCTGTATTATTTTCTATTTTATTTTGTTATATTATTTTTTCCACCATTTTCTCCATGTAACTCACGTTTAGAGTATCCACTGGCTTTTCCTCCTTTGGAGAAATTCCAGGGAAAAGTCCTCTCTGCCAGAAAAGTTGTTCCCTCTACAAAATTAAAAAAAAAATAAATTAATAATAATAATATTTTGGTAGCCTCTACAAAGTGTTACCAGCATCAAAACTCCTCTCAAAACACTCCCAAGGGGAAGGTGATCAGTGGATCCTCGGGGTGGGAACCAGCTAAGCCTGATGGGATCCAGCTCCCAGTTCCAGGGTGATGGGGAGGAGCTGGAAATGGGATGTGGGAACAGAAAGTGCTGTGAAAAGCTTTTCATGGCACTGCTGGCAGCACCCAGCCCCGAGGGTCCCGGCAGGGATCCCAGCTGAGCTTGGGGCCTTCCAGGAGGTTGAAATTGCTGAGAAATTTCATTTCTGAGGCACAGCCTCGTTAGCCCCTCAAGGCCTCCAGAGCTGAGTCACCCCAGCCCCTCCACCAGCCCCACAGCCAAGGGAAGGAAGGAGTACCAGAAATGGCTGGTTTCCACTTTATTTGTTCATTTCCCATCCATTTTCTCCTTTTTCTCTACTCCTCCCAGCTTTGGGCTGGCTTTTGGGTTTAAGTGATGCTGTGTTAAAGGAACATTTTCCTGCTCCTACCCAGCAGAAATAGGATGCTCTGGGGTTCTCCCAAGTCCATTCTCCTTTGTTCTCTCTTCTTCCACTCCCAACAAGGACTAAAAGGACATGAGAAGGGAGAAGAAAATAGGAAAGAGCAAAAGAACTGGTTTTCTCCTTCTGAGAATCACTTCACTGGAAAAAAAAGGCGTTTAAGAAGTGGCCCTTGTTGCTTGAAAAGTCATTGTAGCATATCTATACGAATATATCTGTATAAAATGATCTCCTGCTCGATGTTTGAGGGCAGAGGTGGCACTCAGGGGTTTGCTCTGCTCTGTCCTAGGGCTGCCTATCCCTCCAAGGGAGCACCATCAAGGTGGTGGCCACTAACCCAGAGGAAGGAGGGAAATTCATCTTTGAAATCATCCCAGGTGAGGATGCCTCACTCCTCCTCACCCACTTTTGGGCTGGACTGGCCACCCAAAATCACTTGGGCAAATCCTTTCCCTGTCCTTGTGCTCCCACTTCTTTCCAAGGTTCCCAGAAAGCTGTTCCATGGGAAAATGAATTTCTTGCTCTCAATATCCACACCCCAGGGGTGGGGCAGGGCCCTGAGTCCATGCCCATATCCCAGGGTGAGGAGATGCTCCACCAAGCTGCAGCTGCAGCAGTTTCTGTTCCTTCCTTGCAGATCTCAAAGTGGGAAATGTCAAAACTCCTCTTCCCCTGCAGCCAGAGGGGCTTTAACGGGCCAGTTCGGAGCCAGAAGCATTTAACTAAGAAAACAACAAGAATGTGTCTTTTCTCCTCGTTAGATGTGTTGTTTTTGCAGGGGTGGCTGGAGAGCAGAACCGGGCAGGGCAGGACTCCTGCGTGCTCATGGCCAGTTCCCAGGCAGAGATGGAGGAGTGGGTGAAATCCATCCGGAGGGCGCTGGGCTCAGCTTCGGGAGGTAAAAGGGGGAGCAGGGACAGCTCCTGCAGGGGGGATCTCCTACTGTCCTGGGGCCTGCAGCACTTCTGGGATGAGGGTTTGGCTCAGAAATCCCTGGAAAACAGGGCTGTAACATGTCCCTTGTGACTCTCCTGGGAGCTGTTCCAGGAGCAGCCCCTGGAGCTGGGGCTGCTGCAAACAGGGGCAGTGGTGAGGAGAGCCAGGCCTGGATGAACATTTCTGGGCTGGCTTCATCTTCTTCTGTCAACCTCCTCGTGGGCTTTTTGATCCTGAAAATGTTCTTGAGAACAATTCCCATTCAGGGATAAAGCCTTGAAAAAATGTTGTATTTCAGCTGCCAACCTCCTCGCTTTGCTTTCCTCCTGCCTTTTCTTGCTCAGCCCATCCTTTCTGCCCCCATTTGCTCTCCAGCTTGCCTGGGTCATACCATCACCCTCCTCACACTCAAGCATGGACCTGTGCCAGGGCCTCACCACCCTCCCAGCTGGGAATTCCTTCCCAATATCCCATCTAAATCTCTCCTCCTTCAGCTTAAAGCCATTCCCGGTGTCCTGTCCCTCCACCCTTTGTCCCCAGTCCCTCTCCAGCTCTCCTGGAGCCCCTTCAGGCCCTGGAAGGGGCTCTGAGCTCTCCCTGGATCCTTTCCTTCTCCAGGCTGGACAATCCCAACTCTCCCAGCCTATTTTTTGTGGGTTTTTTTCTCTGCATCCCTGCATGTTTCTGCCTCCAAACTGGACCAGGCTGTGCCTTGGGGGAGGCAGCATCACCCAGCTGAAAGGAGCATTGAGCCAGAAATTTTCAGGACATTGTCTCAGCTGGCTCTAATATTTAATAACGACTCTGCCTCTGATGCTTTTTAAACTTAGGAGGCTGTTGGTCTCTTGCAGCTAAATTAAGTGACTTTATATGAAAGAAAATGTAAATTTCTAGCAGCACTGAGGACAGCAGAGAAGTCGGGGACTATGGAGCTGCATTTTATGTCAATACAGAGATTAACAGATCCCAAAACTCCCCAAACTTGAGGTTTTTTGCTTCAGTGTAAACTGTGGCAAGATGAGCTTTTAGAGGAAGTCCTGCACGGGGGAGGTTTTGGCCAGAGCCCAGCTGGGAGCAGTCCCATGGCCCAGGTCCTGTGAACTTATTGCACACCAATAAGCAGAAAAGCTGTAGAGTGTGAAGAAAACAGCAAAAGCATCTCAAAAATCTCAGTATGATTTTGCAGGGTTGGCTGCCAGTCCCACAGTCCTGGGGAGGTGTCCCCAGAGCAATAAATCTGCAGTGAAATAACCAATTTAATATCAGCTACCAGAGCAGAGAGGTCAAAAAAGAGAGAACTTTGCTCCTGGTGTGCACAGTGGCAGGTTTATGGTCATTATTTAAAAGAGTGAGTAAGTGACAAGTGAAAAAGCCCCAGGAGCAGGCAGGTGCTGACAAGCCTTGTGGTTCCAGGTAAGGTTTCCCTGCCTTTCCCTGCTCTGGAGGATGCATGGGAATGATTTCAGCCTTCAGAGCACGAGGTGAACACACCACAGGCACTGCTAGGGGAGGAATTGTGGCAGAGGAGCTGGGGACCCTTTGCCATTGATATTCCAGAGATTAAATTGGGATTTACCTGCTCTGGCCATGCCCCAGGCTCCAAGGAGGAAGAGCTGGGATCCAGGCTCTGCCTTCCCCCTTCAGGTGCTGCTTCTGCTGCAAGTTCAGGAAGAAAATGCCAGTTTTAATGCCAAGGAAAGGTACCAGCCCCTGTGGAGCACAGCTGTCCTCGAACAGGGGAGTTTCATGAGAGGGGATGGGGGAGAAAAGCAGCTGGATCAGGACAAAGTCCAGCTCCAAATGCCCGCAAGGATCTTATTTCTTGGTGGTCTCCTGTGCTTTCTACACCCATCAGCTTTGTGGGATAAGCTTCCTTCCCTCCCTGTGCCCTGTCTCCCTCTGGATCAGCATCTGCTCACAGGCAGCAATCTCTGGGGCTTGCTTTCAGTCATTTTGAGAACTGTCAGTTATGTGGAGGAGGAACAAGGTTTTGTTTTGGCATTTTTTTCCTTCAGGAAAAGCTCTGGGTTTTTTTCTGCAGAGGGGTTTGCAGGGTTCTGGTGCCTGGCAGAGCAGCAGGTCCTGCTGGCCCCAACACCTGGGGCAGGTGAGGTGTCCTTGGTGCCTTGAGAGGTCACCTAGAAGAGAGGCTAGACAGTGTTAAAGGAATAAAGTAGATATTTATTAAAAGGCCTTTAAAGGATACAATTTGGGCAGCACAAGAGCCCAGCCGTGGCTCTACCCAAGATGGACCAAGTTTTCACACTTTGATAAGTTTTGGTTCATTTCCATATTGGGGTTAATTGTCCAATTACAGCTTCAGGTTATGAAGTCCCATCCTCCCAGATTGCTCTCCTCAATTCCCTGTTGTTTGCACTTTTTGGGCCTGAAGCTGCAACAATGTCCTTGGTTCTCAGGTTGGAAAAGGATTGTTTTGTCTAACTACCCTGTGAAGAGAACTTGCTAGCACTTTATCTGAAGTTCAGAGTTATATACTAATGCAGTACAAAATCTGGAAAAGATGAAAGCTAAAACTTCAGGCATCATCCTGAGCTGAGCTCTGACCTGGTGCCCTGTCCGCAGCGGTGTTTGGGCAGTGCCTGGCAGAGACCATGGCCTACGAGCAGAAATTGGGGCAGCACCAAGTGCCCATCCTTGTGCAGAAAAGCACCGAGTTCATCCGGGAGCACGGCGTGGGTGAGGAGGGAATCTTCCGCCTGCCTGGCCAGGACAACCTGGTCAGACAGCTCCGGGATGCCTTTGACGCCGGGGAGAGGCCCTCGTTCGACAGGTAACGCTGCTTCCCCCTCTCCCAGCCCCAAATCCCAGGGAAAAGCAGCCAGTTCCACCCCCCAGAGCCCAGCAGCACCCTGCAAGAAAGCTGAACCCTCCAGAAGGGCTCGAGGAGGAGAGAGGATTCAGTAGAAACCACAGAGTCAGTCAGGGGGTGCTGAGACGAGATTTCTGGCAATAAAAGAAAGCACATGACCATGGCAGGAATTGAGGGGGGAGTGTTAGAAAACTGCTGCTGTAGTCCAGTCCAGGCACCCAAGGTGCCCAGTGAAGGGTATTGGTAAGTCCTACAAAAACACAGCTCTGAAAAACTTCCTCTGTGTTTATGCATGTTTGTAAAAATAATAGTATTATACAGCCCCAACCAATCCTAAAAGTAACTGACCTGGGGGATTCTTGCTTGAAGTTTATGAGAGTTTAGCAACTTCAAGGTAGGTCAGATTAGAGGCCTGTGATCTTGACAGTGTCCCCTTGACAGGATGTAAATACAAGGGCTGCAAAGCTGCAAACATCTGTCCTGGCAGAACATCCCCAGTAATTGCTGCTGCTCTGGAATCCCGGGGAGGCTCCATGCTGGGGAGGGTGGCCGAGCAGGGGAGTATCTGCATGTGGACCCTCGGGAGCCCAGAGCAGGCTTTGCTTGCAATGGGAGATGGGAGAAGGGTTTTGCTTGGAATAGGGAGATGGGAGAAGGGTTTTGCTTGGAATAGGGAGATGGGAGAAAGGTTTTGCTCTCTTTTCCTCGGTTCTCCACCCATTTGAATGCAGTAACAAGAGCCAGGGTGGTGCTCCAGAACTGCAGCTCCCACTTGTTAAAGAAGGTGTCCATAGGTGTCTGGTGGGTGAAGAAAAGTGATTTTAGGTTCACAAAGCAGAGCAGCGAGATTGAGACAATCCCTGTGTCATTCCAGGGGCAGCTGCTGTTGGCTTTGGCTCCTGCTGTGCCCAGAGCTGTGCCTGGGTGATGGAGCAGCTGGAACAGGCACTGCCTGCCAGGCTCCAGCATGTCCAAGGGAATGGCAGTTGGGTAAAACTGAGACTGACTTTGTGCTTACTCAAAACTCAGCTTTGTGAGGAGGCAGGAGCTCACTAAGTGAATTTCCTGCTACCTCAGTGCAGTCCAGGTCTGGACACTGGGACCTGGCACCCTCAAGGTGGGGAAAATCTCCCCCAAGCCTTGATTTCCCTGCCAGCCCTTCCCTGGCTGTGGATCTCCCTGTCTCCACAGCTGCACACAGAGCTCAAACAGAACCTTGTGGGGACCTGCTGGGTTTGAGTTTCCCTTTGTTCATTGCAGGGACACCGATGTCCACACTGTGGCCTCCCTGCTGAAGCTGTACCTGCGGGAGCTCCCAGAGCCCGTCGTGCCCTGGCTGCAGTACGAGGATTTCCTGCTCTGTGGGCAGGCTCTGGAAGCTGATGAGACAAAGGTAGAGGTGCTTTTGTTTTCTTCCTCCTGGCCTTTAAATCAGTTTCAGTGCCAGGGCACGTTGTGAGCTGGAGGTGCCAAGTGCACACCAGTATCAGACACTGAGCTTTGGAGGGAATCTTAGGAGGGAAAAAAGAAGGAAAAAAATTAAAAAGAAAAATTCCCCCAAAGCCAGTGGGGTTTCCCAGACTGGCCACATGGGTTTGTGAATTTTAAAGCTTAAATTTCTGCTTCTCCTTGGGGTAAGAATGTCCTAAATGTTTCTACACAAGACACTTGAGGAGATGAGGAAGGATCAGCTCTTTCCAGAGCTCATCCCACACGTGCTGGGCTGGAGAGGACCCTGCTCCTTCTGTGGCTGCCCCTCCTTGCTGAGCCCTGCAGAACCTCTCCATGTCCCACCAAGAAGTATAACTCTAAGGGGAGCAAATGCCAGGAGAACCAGAGTCATGGAATAACTAAGTTTGGAAAAGATCCCCAAGATCATCAGCCATGAGCCAGCACCACCCCCACAGTCACCACTGACCCCTGTCCCCACGTGCCACCTCATGTGTTTGGGACACTCCTTAAGGATGGAGATTCCCCCACTGCCTTGGGGCTGGTGGAGTGTCCAGGAGGAGACCCCACACAAGCATGACTGGGGTGACCAAGAGCTGTTCTTGGGTCCATACATGCCTGTGAATCCTCCTGGAACTGTTTTTTTACCATTTAGGGCCACCAGGAGCTCCTGAAGCAGCTGTCCCTCCTCCCCAGAGACAACTACAACCTCCTCAGCTACATCTGCAGGTCAGTGCTCTGCATGAGGCATGGACAGCTCAGGCTTGGTGTTGGGGAGCAGAAATGTCCTCCCAAAGGGTGACTCGTCCAGGCAGAGCCTTCTTAAGCTGTGATTTGGTTCTATTTGAGTCACCAGATCCTGATTTTTGTAGAGGAGAATTTCAGCCCCAGGGGTAAACCCTCTCACAATGTCTGAGCATGAATCACCACCCTCATACTCACTTATAAATCCCTGAGAATTAGAACCAGGTGTAGTTTACCTGGACAAAAGCTTTGTGTGCCAAAACTTCCAGGCTTCAGCCAGACTGGGTGGTTTTTCTCTGGTTGGAGATTTGATGAGGGGATTCTCTTCCTTTCTGATTTGTTTCTAAGGGGAGAAGCTCCTCACATGGTAGTTTTTATTCTGGTGCCAGTAAGACCCAGCTCCAGTTCAGTTCTAAGGCCACACGTTTCTTTCCTTGTGACTGAGAGGAAGAGCTGGGAGGACGAATCAGGATTTTTTTCACCAGTGAGGCTTTTTGCAATCTTCCATCTCTGATGTAAATAGTTGCTCTGGACTTCTGGCAGGTTTCTCTATGAAATACAACTGAACTCCAGCGTCAACAAGATGAGTGTGGATAACCTGGCAACAGTGATTGGAGTGAACCTCATCAGACCCAGGATAGAGGACCCTGCAATCATCATGAGAGGTAAAAGGGACTCCTGGAATAATTGGCATAGGAACACCTGGCATGCTGAAATCCTGAGCTGCATCCACAACTTTGAAATTAAAGATTTTCTGTGGAGCTGAAAGAAAGCCAGAAATGTGGCTGGGCACAGTGAGTGCAGCAGAGCAGAGTCAAGCCCTGTCTTTGTTGGGCTGTAAAGGTGTTTATGGTGACAAGAACCCCTCAGGAATTACACAACGTGCTCCCTCATGGAGTTCAGCAGATTCAGGAATTTGGTGAGGTCATCTCTGTGCTGCTTAGAGCAGGAAGGTGTAAAATCCTTCTTGGGGGAACAGAGGAAACTCAAAAAAATGTGGTTACTCGTTAACTTTTACTCATTACATTTACCTTATTTGGCTTTATGATCCCACTCCTTGCTTTCTGCTCCATCTCCATTTTAGACACCAGAAAGACCAAGCAGAAAATCCAAGTGGTGGGAGTGATCCTGTGGCACTGAGTTTGCCCCTGACAATCTCTAATCCCTCCAGGCACACCCCAGGTCCAGAAGGTGATGACTGTGATGATCAGTGACCATGAAAAGCTCTTTCCCCCATCCAAGAATGTGCCTCCCTCCTCACCTGCCCAAAAAACTGAGAAGAAAGCTCCTGTCCCTCGCAGCTCTGTGGGCTGGGAAGCTGCAGAGGACTCCACAGCACCCAGAGGCTCCACCCAAAGGCAAATGGTAAGGATGGATCCCCAGGGGAATAATCAAACCTACGTTTATTAAATGTGTGATTAATTGTGGCAGGCTCTGACAGGTCAGTGAGCCATAAAAGCACTTGCTATTTATAGGTTAAAAAGCTGCATCTGTCACCCCTGGAATATTTACATCAGGAAAATTATGTAGATAAACTTTCCACTTTCCTGTGGAAAATCTGCTGTTCTGGGGAATATGAAAACTCCCAAAGCTTTTTGGCTGAACAGCTGAGCACATGAAACCTTTTCAGCTGAGGCTGGTGAAGGGAAAATATTGAGCATTAAAGGCTTTTCTCTGGAGGAATCTCTGCAAAAATGGTAAATGTGGTGCAATTCAAAATGATTTTTTATGGAAAAGTATGGCCATTCCTCCAGCATGTTCAAATGTGTCCTTTGTAAACTCTGCAGTGACAGCAGTGGCTGTGATTTGTCTGCTCCAGGGCTCTCCCAAAGCTGTGCTCTGTTTTCCAGAGGGATCACCCCAATTCCAGCACTGCCCCTGGCCCAGCTGTCACCTCAAGCATCCCTGGGGAGGACACAGAGTCCAAAGACACACTGGGAACATGGAAAACACAGTCAAGGAAAAGAACTCAGACTTTACCTACGAGGAATTCCTTCCTGGCAGCGGCTGCTCCGGGGGAGAAGGGCAGCAAGGAGAGGAACAATGTCCTTGCCAGTGACTTTTGGAAAAGCAGCGGGCCCGTGGCCCCTGATGGACACAAGAGAACATTGTCTCATGATCTTTTTAAGCTGCTCGACCTCCACAGGGCTTCAGCCTGCGACAACGTTTCCCCCTCCCAGGCAGAGAGTGGGGAGGGCAGCGGCTCCAGCCTCAGCCCTGCCAGCAGCATCTCTGAGAAGGAATTCCTGCCCTGCTTCAGCCCCAGCCATGAGCCAAAAGAACCAGCCAGTGCTGCTGAGGACCCCAGCCCTGAGCAGGAGAGCAGGGAGTTCCTGCAAAACATGATTCTCAAGCTGGAAAAAGACATTGAGGCACAGAGAAATGACTATGAGGAGCAAATTAAAAGGTAACTGCAGGGAGCTGCTTTCTGCAGAGTGGGAAATGTGCAGCTCATGTTGTGACCACAAACACTGCACAGATTATTAACCAGCAATGTTAAACAGTATATAATAGCAGTGATTAATGATAAAAAACAGTATTTAGCAGACTGTCTAAAAATCAATGTGCTGTACTGCACGAGCTGTGCTCTCATCACAGTGGGTGATGTATTATTACAACATCAATACTCCATAGCTCTTATCACATCATTCAATGGCACTGCAATGTTCCTGCATTCCTTTGCACTGTCATAATTCCTGTTATTACCATGACATTGGACCATCAGACTCTCCAGAATTCACGAGTAGCATTTTTACTCCATTGGTTGTAACCATCAGCCCCACATATTGTTATTATATTGTGATTGTTATCCCATTATCAAAACACATGTATCTCATTTATTGATGTATTGCATCAAGTTATGTGACCACTGAAAGGCTCAGGACAGCACCTCTGGCTTCTTTTGCTGCTTAATGATGCTGAGGTCACACTCCTTGAGAGCCAAATGATTTCCCAGCCCTTTTCCAAGCCAATCCTTTCATGCTCTGTTTCCCTTTGCAGTCTCCAAGAGGAAAACTATGAAGCCTGGGCCAAAGTGGTGAGGCTGAACCAGGACATGGAGCAGGAGAAGAAGAAGTGTGGGGAGCTGGAGCTGAGGCTGATGAAGGCAGAGCGCTCACGGGAGGAACTGGAGAAGAAAACCAAGATGCTCGAGGAGGAGATAAAAAACTTAACTAAATCCATGAATAAAACTGGTACCAAAACCAACTAGGAGGAGACACCCAGCTTTTCACAGACACCAAATGCAGCTGTATGAATGCACAGGAATTGCAGGCTCGGAGTCAGGGACTTGTAAGGTCCAATGTCCTGTTCCTGCTCACAGGCCAAGGGGGAGGAAGGAGACCAGAGCTTAGGGGCTGGCTCATGCTCTGAACCAGAAAATGTCAAAAATATCCTTTTGCTTTTTTTGGGTGTGTTTATTTCAACTCTTCTTTCAGCTGTTTAGGTTTCCTGGAGAACAAGCCAACACTTCCTGCTGCTCAGTCAGAATTGCACTCAGAAGTTTGGGTTATGGACACATTGTGCCTTCACAAAAAGAAACCAGAAACGTCCCTCCTCCAGCTGCCTGTCTCCTTGCTGGAGATACCCACAGGCAAGATATCCAAGGATCCTGGATGTGGGCAGGCAGAGGAGCCCCAGGAACTGGGGAGGCACAGCCCTGGGTGGTGGAGGTGCTCACATCAATCCCCAGCTGGTTTGTGCTCTCCTGGGACAGGGCAAGGGTCAGAGATCTCCTGCAGCATCACCTGCTGTGCTGTGCCAGCCACCCCCACCACAGCTCCAGGCAGAAAATCCCAGTGTTACACAAACCTCTTCAGTTCAGGGGCTGTTCAGCTGGTTTGAGTCACAGTCCCCCACAGCCAGGTGTTCCTGAATCCAGCACAGCTGGCGGAGCTTGGAGAGCACTTTAACACACCTGTACCTGGAGCTCTTTGTGCAGGGGGAGTCCATCAGCAACTCCAGCACAGAAATTTTGTGTTTTCCCTGATGGACAGACTTCAAAGGATGACAAATCTGAACTTATTTACTGCCCCTGCTTTGGTGTTTCATTGTTTCTGAAGTGCAGAACAGGATTTCCTCAAGCAGCTTGTGGAACCCGGGGGTTGCACCCCAGTGAGGATGTTGGGACTCTTCCCCAGCAGCTCAAAGATGCCCTGGACCCAAAGGTGTCCCCGTGGCTGTTTGTGGCCTTTCTGCTTGTTCCCCACACCTGCCAGAGTCCTTCCAGCAGTACCACAGTGCTGCTGCAGCTTTTGGTGGAGGAAAGAATAACAGGACTCAGGACAGCTATTTTGTTCTACAGAAGACCTTTCATTTATTTATTTGAGAAGGGGGAACAGCCCAGCCTAGAGCCTTGATGGGAACATGAAAGGGAAAACTGCAGAGATCTGCAATTTTCGAGCAGGACCAAGGATGTGGCTCTGTGCCAGGCATGGTGAGGGGAATCACAACTCTGGGTTCCGGCTGCTGAGGACTTGGCTTTGGTGAGGCAAAAGCTCAGCTCCAGACAGGCTGCAGAGCTGTGTGACAGGGAAAATGAACTGGGAGGAGAAAGGGACACAGAGGAAAATGTGGGAAATGAGGGAAGGTGGGAGTGGGAAAATGTAACAGGAGAATAAAAGTGTTGAGTATAAAGCACTTGCTGCTCTCAGCCTTGCTGGAGGTAGGAGGAACTGGTTTAGCTCTAAAGCTGAGCCCAGACTCAGTCTGAGGTCCAGCGGTTTTCCTTTGCACAGAACCCCCAGAAGCCACACAGCTACTCACTGTCCTGCTCACAAACCTTCACACCAGGGAATGGACTATTCCAGAGGCCTGGGTGGGTCTCCTGCAAAATCCCAGTGCTCTCCCAAGGATACACAGCCAAGGTCTTCTGCTCTCCCAGGGATTGAGCCTGAGCACAGGATTTTAAATCTGACTAGAATGCTTCAGATCTCAGACTTGGCAATGGGAAATCTCAGTGAAAACCAGCAATGGGCCTGGACCTGCTGGTGCAGCTGGTGCAGCTCCACAGCTTTGCAGAGTGATTGGACATCATGGAGAGGAGCCCCAAGGAAGTCAGGCTCAGCCTCCACCAGGCTCAGCCATCCTCCATGGCCACCCAAAGCTCCCCTTCCCACACCTGCAGGTCCCACACACCACAGGACTTGTGTCCTGAAGTGTCTTTCAGTTTCTTTCTGCTGCAAGTCCACGTCTCCACCATGGGACCCATGACTTCCAACATTCAGACCAAGAGGTTCCAAAGTGTCTGCCATCATTTCACAGCTGCCATTCACGAGTCTTTTCTGTGATTTCAGATGACCTTGACAGAGCTGCTTCAGTGTTTATTTAATTTTTTACCTCTGCAGGAAGCTCCTCACCAATCTGAGTGTGAGGCCCAGGAGTCATTAGGGAGAAATTTCTCCACTGGGTTCAGGAGCAGCATTGTGAACATCTGGAGTGGAAATGCCACACGCTCCTTTCTGCTAAGATCAAAAGTGTGAAGAGGCCAATAATTCCTTCACAGCAGACTGTAATGACGTGCAAAGGCTTGGCTGAGGCTCAGAAATCTCCACGATTAGGACAAGTGCACGTTATTTAAAATAAACTGCACATTCCTCTGCTTCCACTCAGATAGGCAAAACAACCCTGTGGCTGCAAGGATCAGAGGGACTCCTTTGAAGATATTACATCCATTAACATTTGCAGGGTTTATAGAGGTCATCTGTGAAAGAGAGACTTTCCAATACAGGTCAGGTGGGCTGGAAATTCCTGAGAGCCTGGAGGGCACCTTATGAGTTGGTGCTGCCATTGGGTGCTGTAAGATAATGAGGATTTCTTTTTTTTTTAATGAGCTTTTTCCAGAGACAGAGAACCATGAACTGCCTGTGCCAGACTTGTGAAACTGAAGCCTTTTCATCCCTGAGGGGGTGGGTGTCCTCTCTGCTGAGCCCAGAGCCTGCTCTGGTTTTTCTGCACTTGCACCTCTTCTGGAGACCCCACAATATGAGAAAACTTATTGGTGCCCAGCCTACATTTCCTCTCTCCCTCTATTTCTGCAGCCAGGCCATGAAACTTTTTGGGGTGGGAGCAGCAGAGAATCTCTCTTGTTCCTGGGGCAGGGGTTGCAAGGGGCATTATAAACTTTTTGTGGCCTTTCAGCTCAGCAGGTTTTGGGCATTGACTCTGGATCCCCTGGAGAGTGTGATGCTGCTCCTGTCATATAAAAGTACAACAGGCTGTCTACCACAGAGAAGAAAGATCCTTTCCAGCCCTGTCCTGTAGGCTTGGAAACCTCCAAGAAGACATTTTTCACCCCTTAACCCTCCCACTGCACAGTGAGGACACAAGAGCTTTACCAAGGTGATAACCCTGAGATCAGACTCTCCCAATGTGACATGGCTTTCCAAATTAGAGCTGTTAAACCACAGATCCCAGTGCATCCAAAATGTTAAATCATGCAGTGTGGGATGAAAGTAAGATACCTTTTAGGTCATCCTTTCACTCCTCTTTCTGCTCTTTGTCTGTTTTGCTTTTCTCAGGTATTTACTAAATAAACTAATATAGGGATTCACTCTGTTGTATCCAAGGGTTTGGTAGGCATGAGAGGCAAGAAAATAAAATTATCCTTCCCACATTATTGTGTTTGGATCCCAAGCCAGTCACGCTTATTGTGACTTATCCCCTCATATTTATCAAAGTTGTGTTTTTGGCATGATAGGAACTTTCCTTTTTTAGCCTGGCCACTGCACAGAGGAGCACGTTGCTGTGGGAGGCGAGGTGGACGTGTGGGAAGTGTCCAGCCATGGCTGAGGAGGCCTTGTCCAGACCCCAGGAGCAGTGAGGACATGTTGTTCTCCCCAGCAGTTCCAGAGTGATGCAGTTCATCCATCATTCCTTTACATGGGAGCTGAAAGATACCCCTAAACCAGGCTGCTTTTGGGAAGAAAACACCAGACTGGGTGTACAAACAATTGTTCACCAAGGTGGGGAGGAAAAAGTGTCACAAAGGCTGGCAGCAGTCCCACTGTCCCACTGTCCCTGTGTTTTCCTGTCACCTTGCTGCAGCACCAGGATCTACGAAGCCACAGTGGCTTGCAGGAAAATAACCTGGAAAGATGAAGCATCCTCATAAGGCCAGGGAACAAGTAGGCAGGAGGAAGCAGCCAGGGTAGCAGAGGCTAAGAGTTGTCCAGATAAGCTCTTCTTTGGAGAAAATCCTCATCTGTTCCAGCCCCAAACCCTGGAAGTTTACGAAGAAGAGAAGAAGGACAGGCCCTGAGTGCTGATGTGGTGAACGTGGCACAGAGGCTCCAGTCCCTGGAGAATCCATGCTGCCAAAATCTCCCTGCATGAGGATCCCCACCAAAGGCTCCCTTCCAGCAGGAATTCCCCCTTTCCTCTGCAGGAATTTCCTTAGCAGGTAATTCCCATGAAAGGAGTGCCCAGTGTTTAACTGGGGATCAGGTCTCTCAATAAATAACGTTTATAACTTCAGAGGCAGAGATGTGGGTGTGGTTTTCCTGGCTGTGGGGCAGAGCAGAGGCCTCGGTGGTGCTGCCACTGCAGGACTCCAGAGTGTGCTCAGCCTTTGGGAAACATCAGAGGATCCACCAAGGTGAACCCCCTTCTCTCCTGAGCCCATCACAGAAGGGAGCTTCACAAAAAGCCCTTTTCACACCAAACCCTGTCCCTAAGGTCTCTCTGCACCCCCTGTGGGGCTGAGGGCACCGGCGCTCCCGGTGCCGTCAGCGGCCGCTGGTGTGGCTTGTGAAAATTTGCTTTATCATGCGTAAAAACACGATGTGATATTTCAGCCCTCTTCACACAATGTCCCGATAACAGGGGCTGGGAACAGGGCAGCGTTCCTGTAATCTCAGCTGCATCCAGGGAGAGATTTCCCCCCTGCCAGGGGGACAGGGTCCAGGCTTCGACCTCTGGCTAACGAAATGAGGATAAGTCTTGGCCTGGCACCTGCATTCTGAGCATGTGAGAGGTAAATCTTTCCTTTCCCTGGCAGTGCAGCTGTGTTTCCTTCCTTGTCTCTGTGATAAAGGCTGGCTCAGGCTGCCATCCAGCCGGAGAGGCTCCCCTTGAGCTCCACGTGCTCTGGGTGAGATCCACACTCAATCCCTAAGGCCAGTGGGGGTTTTGAGTCTTTTCAGCGACACCTTTACCCTGTGTGTCCCTTCCTGGAGCTCCAGGGATGGATTTTTGAGCGCTGTCAAGTGTTCACATGCATCCACATTTCTGATGCCACTAAAAGTCTGGTGCTCATTTGAAGTGCTGAGAGCTCTATGGAAATGCCTTTCCAAAAGGAGTCAGGAGGTCAGCCAAGCACCCCAAGGACAGTTGTTCCCAACACAACAGCTACAGACAGCACTGAGGAGTGAAAGGTCAAAATATCCACTGGAAGCTGGAGTGTTGTCACACCCTGGGAAGGGATGTTTCCACTGGGGGACTGGGAACATGTAGCTGCCTTGCTATATCCCCCCCTATCCAGGGTAAAGAAAGTGAAAAGGGAATAAATCACATTTACAGTTTCCAGGAGACATGGGACACATGTTTAGAGACTCATTATTTCCACAGAGCTGCATCTGTCCCCTTGCTGGCAGTGGAAGGGCATTGGCGTGGGGTCAGGGATAGCACAGGGAGGTATGGAAAGGCAGCAGCAGATTAAACTGCTGTCACCCACCCTGACCCACTCCTGCTCAACCAGACCTCGAGCCCCACTGGTGATGGCAAGCAGGATGGCTTTCAAAAATAAAATTGCAGGTGAGCCTTTGCTCTGTTTGTCAGCTGTTGAGAAACCAGAGGCAGAGAGAGCAGTGGGGACAAAGCTCCCTCTCATCCCACTGCAGCCTTGGAGCTTGGGCATGGTTTGCACCGAAGGTGGTGCCCAGCAGGGCTCAGGCTGCCCTGCTTGACCTCCCTATCTTTGCTGAGCTTTAGGACCAGAGCAAGGAGCCCTTGGCCCAAGGTCCTGTTCCAGGATCCTGCACCCTGCAGTGCCTGGGCCAGAGTCTGTACCTGAGTGCTCAGCTCAAACCAAACTGATTCCTCTGTCTGTCCCAGTGAAGTTCAGGCCATTGAGCTGGCAGATTTTTGCTTTTCCAAAAGGCACAGAGGTGATGGAGCCTATGAAAATGAGACCAGAGCCAGACCAAGACTTGGGGGTCCTAAGTCCCAGCTTACAGTAAAAATATTTGTGATAATAACTTGTTCACCAGGCTTCACCTTCCTTTTAGTAACTTGTGCTGAGGGTCTGGGGCCAGAAGCATTGACAATATTGGTGCCTGTGGTGAAGACAGTTGTTTAATCCCCTGGCAAGAATGATGCAGGAGCAGGATGGTTATTGACAGGAGAGCAGCTGGGAGTGGGCAGAGAGGTGCAATTCTTCATTCCCAGAGGTTTTATTGTGTCCCAGTGGCTCCCAGTCCCTCAGAGGCCTCTGTGTTCCCATGGGCATGACTGCAGTATGTTGCAAGGCCCAGCGGACCTAGCTCTGTCCAAAGGGTGACAGGACTGGTTAATGCAGCTCTGGGGAGCTCACTGAGCCCTTGTCTATATCGTCTGCCTGCCCTGGAGCTCATTAGTGCTGCGCCCTGAGCAGTGTTAGGGCTGGCGAGGGGCAGCCCTGCCAAGCGCGGCCTGCTCCGCTCCCCTGCCATTAACTCCCTGCTCATTATCTCCAATGCACTAATTAGGGCCCACAGAGGGAGCAACAAGACACAAAATTAATATCACTGGGCCATATTTGCAGCTGGTGTAAATTGTCAATGGGCAGAGAAGACGAAAGGGAAAAGGAGGGAGCTCAGTGAGGAAAGCGACCATGGATGAAAGCAGCTGCTTTCCTTGCCAGAATAACTTCAAAACTGGTGCAAAGATCCAAGGAATACTTAGAACTGTAGGCTGTATTTGCATAATGTTGCTATTTTATATCTGTCTCAGCAGTAAGTATGCCTGTAAGTAAAATTTGAATAATTTCAATCCTTTTCAACCTCTGCATCAGCCCATGGGTCTCCAGTGAGTGTGGGCTCACACTCCTGTGGATCCCTGTTCTGACCCATGGGGATTCAGTGCAGACCAGGTGAGGAGCACAGTGAGCAAAACCTGCTGAACCCAGTCCCAGGGATTGCAGAAATGGTACCAGGGCTCACTTTCCCTACAGTTCATTTGCTCTGCTCCCAGTTCAGCTGGGTCAGGGGTCGGCCTGGATGCTTCTCTGGGTTAAGCTGGGCATCTAAAATCAGGGAGTCATGGAATGGTTCGGGTTGGAAGGGACTCAAAGCTCATCCAGTCCCACCCTTGCCATGGGCTGGGACACCCTCCACTGGCCCAGGATGCTCCAAGCCCCATCCAACCTGGCCTTGGACACTTCCAAGGATCCAGGGGCAGCCACAGCTGCTCTGGGAACCTGTGCCAGGGCATCCCCACCCTCACAGGGAACAATTCTTCCCCTACTTCTGACCTAAATTTATTTAATCTAAACAAATTTTAACCCAAATTTTATAAATACTCTAAAATCTGGCAATGATGAAAGCAGGCAGAGCTCGATCAGCTTTGTAGTTTTGCATCTCCACTGTGTCTGACCAGCCAGTGGTGACAGCTCAGGAAATGGATTCCACCAAATCTCACAATAACTGATGGGAACTGCTCTAATCTCTGGCAGATAAGGAGTTGCTACAGCAAAGCCAACATAAACCTGAGCTCCCTGGCAGGCTGGGCTGTTGTTTAGCTGCTGTTGCTAGCCAGCTACTGTACCTGATTGCAGAGACCACCCTGCATCTAAACCTTCTCACTTAACTCGACACATACATTTTCAACACCATGTGAAGCTCCCAGCCTGGACAGACTCAGTCACACAGAGCTGAAGGACATTGTTTAGGGAGCTCGAAAGCCGGAGCAAACATCCCTCAGCCTAAAGTCACTGCAGGCACAACTGGCAGCAGCTCCTGAAGAATAGTTATGTTAATATTGAATGAATGCTACTGTAGATGCCCAGCTAAACTAAAAAACAGTGTGTTGTCTTTGTTGGTCATCACAGAAAACAAAATATTTGGAGATATGGAACAAGCCAACACCCTCCTGTTCAGTAAGTATTGCTCTGTGCCATGGAAATCCATTCCTCTCATATAATTTCTTTTATTGCAGACTTGTTGAATGCTTTTATCCCTCTGTTTCCTGTCTTTACTTAAAAAATACAGTCAAAAGTCTTGCTAAGCCCTTGAAATACTGAGCAGGAGGAGGATCAGTTTGTGCTGGGAACAGAACCACACTGAACATGTCCTCAGGGCCAGAGACACCTGGGTGATTTCTGGGCCATGCAGGGCTTAGCCCCAAACCTTTTCCCACCCAGGAAAATCATACCATTACTACATGGGTCAGGACAGGGGAAAACCCATAGAATTTCTCCTTTTAATGTCAAAGCAGGAGTTTAAAGCAAGAGAAGGGTCATATTTTGTGGCTGTTTTCTGCCTTTTGTGACAGAGCATCTCCCTGGCTGCCCTGCACCCCTGACATTGCCTGGGTTAGAAACACCCAGCTGTGGCCAAAGGCCTGGTCCCAGCACTAATACCCAACAATAATACACTTCACATCATAAACTTCTTCTTCCAAGGGGTGCTGATAAGAATTCCATTTTTAGTAGAGGGCAAATGAACCATTCAGCGTTTATTTGTTACTGCTGCACTTGAAGAGGGAGCAGAAGCTAATTTTTTAACTTTTCCTGTAAATAATGCATTAATGAAGACAGATGGGTCAGCAACATAAACAAAAACTCTATCTCAAGCTGGTTTTGTTCTGGTTTTGTTTCCCAATATAGTAAGCAAACCACCACCACCCTGGTTCCCATCCTATTAACACTGGTTGCACTCCAAATGTTGAACTGGGTTATAAGGAAGTTTAAATTAGCACTGAACTGTAGTTTTTCAAATGTTTGAAGCAGATGTTCAAGTGCCATGAAATCTCCCTGAGGTTTTTTGGGGGAGGTTGTTTAGGTTTATTTTTCTTTATTTTTCTTTTTTTTCTTTTTTTCCCTCCCTAAAATCCCAGTAGATTTTGCAGGACTTTGACTCAGTGTCTGTCACAGAAAATCCTAAACTGCACCTCTCCCATCGTGCAGTGGGTAACTCAGGCACCAAATTGCCTGGGGCTGTCAAAAATCACATGTTTCTTTGGTAATTCTGCACTGCTGCAGGTTTGCTTTGCTCTCTGAGCAGTCTCAGAAGGGCAGTGCAGTAATTTTGGGGAGGAGAAATTTGGAATAGGTTCTGGCTGCTGCTTCCTAAGTGAGCTCAGCTTTGGGGAGGTTCATCTCATGTCTTTAGCTCCAGAGGTGCTGCTCACCTAGCAGGGCACAGAGACCTTGGGAAGAGATGTGTCCATAATATTGAGGAACACGTTATTTTTCCCCCAAAGACTGGCATTTGGGCACCCCCAAATGGGATGGACATGAGCCAGCACAGGCACAGCCAGGGAGAGGGGTGCCCTGCTCTCCTGGCTGAACAGGTCCCTGTGACCTCCAAAGAGCCCAGAGCAAGGGCAGGGCCAGGAAAATCATGCTGAGCTGTCAGGTTTGGCACTGAAAAAGTTGGGAATCTGTATCCTCAGGGCACTGCAGAGTGAGCCTGGACTCTGGGATCACAGCCCAGGAAGGTATAACACAGCAAGGCTTTGAGGAGAAATCTATTTGAGGAATTGTAGCCCACGTGCAGAGAGCTCAGAGATATGGATCCTTTAGGGGAACCTCAATCTTCCAAGTGCTTGGTGAAATCTTGCCTGGGTGCTGAGTGTTGGCTCAGGAGACACAGCTGTCACCATTCTTGCACAGGCCCAGGAGTGAGGAGGATATCTTGAAGTTCATGCTCTTCTGGAGACTGTGCGTGTGGATTTAAGAGCAGCAATCCAAAGCTCTTCCCTCAGCTCCCTCGCTGACCTGCTCTCCAGGTTCTTCCTCTCTGGGATCATTTGTTTTGCTCCCACTGCTTTGACTGTTCTTGCCTGTTTAGCACTGCCTGGAATTTTATACAGCATCCAGCAAAAAAGGGGCTCCACAGCTGCTCACAATTTCTTATACATGCTCAACTAGAAACAGATGAAAGAAAAAATCCTACTGATGTTGATTTCAGTGAGACAGGGTTGCTTTAGTTGCTTACAATAATTCAGAGATGAATGGATGGGTGGATGGGGGAAAGACAGATACTTCCACAATTAAACCATATTTTCCCAAACCTTTCTAAAATTAAGATTGAATTGAAGATTTAAGTCAAGCATCTGCTAATATGTTGAGATAAAATAGATCAGAAATGAAAGGATAATCAATGCACACCAGTTTAATGTGACAAAGTCTTTTAGAAACAGAAGTCACAGAACTAATGTGGATGGATGGGTGGATGGATGGATGGATGGGTGGCTGGATGGATGGAGTGTAGAAACAAAGAAAACAAAAACATGCAGTGGAACATTTTTTCAGGGACTCAGAACATTCTTTCAGGGACTCCTGAAACTCCCAGCTGTACAGCCCTGGCTCTTCTCACACCCTCACCCTGTTATTTGTGAGTGTTGTGTCTATTTGGACAGGGGCTTTAAAGCCAAGCACTTCTGAACTTGCAGAAACAGCCTTGATTTGTTACTTGGGGAAAGATCTTTAGGAAATAACTGCCCCCCTGATTTTTTTGGTCTGATCTCTGTCATTGAACTGCATGAACATCCAAAAAATGCCTTTGCATGGTTATGGTGAAAGTAAGGGCAAAAGGAGGATTTTGCTCATAAAGCAGCTGTGGAGTCCTGACAGACACTCCTGATAAATGAAACACCATTCCCAGGAGTTCTAATCTCAGGTGCAGCTGAAGGATTCAAGAGATGCTCAGTTTTCTCCTGGAATAGCACAGTGAGACACAGCTTTACTTCTTCCACCACAAACTCTGGCTGAACTCTTCCTCAACCAGCAGGATATAGTCCTCATTGTTTTATAAAGAGAAGTTACTCACATCAACAGTCTGGCCGCCCCTTAGTTCTGAAGGACTACCATTGGTATTTATTGACAATTTTACTGATCTTGTAGAAGTTCACACATGCAGCTGATAAAATTACACATTGCCTGTGTTTGCTATGTACCAGAACATGCCACAGACTCTGCTCTGCTCCAGAAAATCTCTGGCTGAGACAGAGACTGAATCTCTGACAGACACAGTACAGGCACTGCTCTTCTTTGCAATGTGGTCACTTGAGACTTCTGATACTTATGGGTGATTGCAGTGGGTTATTTATTGTTTTTAAGGAACAGCTTTCCCTGCAGCCTGTTCAGAGACATTGGTGCTGTCAGGGAAGGACGGGGAGAAAGGCAGGGAGGGCAGATCTCTGCCTCAGGACTGCCTGCAGAAATGAGATGATAAAAGCAAATGTCGGATTATCTCCCTAATGCTGGATTATCACTCCTAACAAGGTGAATGGCTTGTCTTGGCAAATGGCTTCATAAGAATCGTGGATAGGTTTGAAAGGGTCTGTGTGGTCACACTTCAACCGTTGGCTGCTGCAGCTGATGTTAGCAGAGCAAATGTCACACCTCTCCTAAATTCCTCCAATGTGCCATGAGCCATGGGCTCTGATTGCAGAGTGCCTTGGGGGAAAGGTCTGTTAGGGGTGTCAGTCACTCACAGGGTGAGGAATAAAGCAATATCACAGCCCAGTGTGCAGGCCACTATCTGGAGACTGTATAACTCTACAATAAACTACACAGCTGAGCACTTAGAGCTGCGATACCTCTGCAAGAGGAGCTGTAAATTGGATGAGACCATACTCCAGAACTCCACTGGAATCACTGCAGTGAAGGAGCAGATCTGCAAGCAAGGGGGTAGCTGAGCCATGTGGAATTTACAAGTATCCAGGGGAAAAAAAAGAAGTCAGCAACCTAATTCGTTGTGCTACACAACTAAACTGAGAGATTCCATGTAAAGTAGGATCAGTACAAGGTTTTATCCAAGTGGAATTACACACAAGCACAAAAATAAAACATTCTGTATTCTACATTATATTACAAAGGCAGGCAGTCAATAAATAGGTCAATAAATTATGGGAAGTACAGAAGAGTATGTGTGAAAATGGGTGAAATTTGGTTTAGTTAGTGTGTGATAAAGTCTTTGGTGTTCATTCCCATGAAGTGTTAGAGTGATTCTTTCAAAGACCCTTATCACTTCCAGGGAAGATAACTTTCCCTTAAAAGTGTAAAACAGATGCAGGGACAGTACAGTAGGCTCTGGTACAGGCTAAAAGAGTCAACATCACTTACACTTTCCCAAGAATCTGACAAATTTGCAGCTTAGTATAAATAAAGTGACGGGTCTATTGTTTCTCAGCTCTGACACCTCCTTATCACCACGATTTGTTGCAGAAGAGTGGTGGAAACATGGCATGTGACTCCATCTGTAGAGTCTGGGGGAGGAATATCCCTGTGAATCAACAATTCAGCACTTACAGAAAGGGACGATGCTCGTGTCCCACTGGAACGAAGGGCTCTGCCATTCTGCCTGGCACTGCCATTCGAGGCAGATTGTGCAGCTGCATCTCATGGGATTTACTGACTGGGAATGGGGACTGGTTCTCAGCTGGTAGAAATTTCAAAGATAATTTTAGCTGGTACAATTCCAATGGTTCAGGAAATTTATTGCACTTCCTTCTGCCACCTAAAGCTCTGGTCCTTGAGAGCCAACCCACGGCTGCTGTAGCAAAGCCAGAGCTGCCTCAGAGTGATTTTGTAATAGACCTGCACTGGGGGAATTTCTTGTGTTGGCCCATGCTTGGCACTGCTCCTGGGCCATTTTCTTTCCTAAGAAAGATGGGTAAGGGAATGGTGCCCTTCTGCTCCAGATGCTAAATCACCCCTGCCAGTTACCTTTGACTGGAACAGGGAAAGAGTGAAGAAAGTATTAAGAAAAAAGGAAAAAACCCAACTTGTTTGTACCTTTGTGATTCAGGAGCTTGAGAATTATCAGGATGTAAGATCTATAGAGATAAATTTTTTAAAAAAAGCGCACGTAAAGGTCTTTATAAAGATATTACAGAACACTGAACAATCTAGGTGTGATTGCCCATCACTGACGAAGCATTAACAGCTCTGGAAAGCCCTGGAGATGGCAATCAACATTGACAAAGTACAAAAATATGCCTTTATTTCCATGAATTTGAATGTGCCCTTTGGGCACCAAGAGCCCTCCCAAACAATCCAGTGATCAGCTCCATGCCCTGACAGGAGGAGAGACTCGGTCGCGATCTGGACAGCAAAGAGCAGCGGGAAGGAAGTAATGGAAAAAAATATACAATCCCTACGTGATGTGCCCATTCCCTGTGACAGGAAACATACAATTATCTGTACAGGCCTCATTAAATAACCTCATTAAATAGCAAATCCCAAATGTACAAATTTACAGACTGAATCATTAAATACTCCCCCTGTGCCCTCCCCGCGCGTGCATTCCCTCCTACTATCTGCAGCCACACTCTGACACCACCATGCCCTCATACTTGAACTTGTAGGTGACCACCCCTGCATCCAAGTAGAGGATGGAGATGGGGTCGAGTTTGGTGGGCACGCAGCAGGCCTTGGAGGCTTTCTGGGGGTTCTTCAGGTGAACCAAAGTCTTGACTATGGCGTGTTTGGTTGGCGTGACGTGTTCTGTCAAGGGGTAGGCGCACACTCCGTGGCACTCGTAAGCTTCGTACCCCGCTGGGGCGATGATCCAGGAGTCCCAGCCAATCTCCTTGAAGTCGATGTAGAGTGGAGTCTTCTTGCAGTAGTTGCCTTTGGCGTTCCTCCGGATCCGGGCGGTGGAGTCGTAAATGATGTTGGAGCGCATCTGGAGCAGCGCCTCCTCCCCGGGCTGGTCATGGAAATTGCCAACCTCCAGGTTCTCCAGGTCCAGGAGCTGCTCATGGTCTATCATCTCATTCAGCTCTTCCTTCTCCTCCTTTTTGTCATTGCTTTGGTCATCAGAGTACACAACCAACAGGGGCACGTGCTTGGTCTCAGAGTTGATGTCGATATCGAGTTTCCCTTCCCCATTCTGCTCCTCTCCTTCCCTGCTCTCGATGTGAACTTCCAGCCGGTGTGTGGTCAGCCCTGCCCTGCGCCAGCGCCGGATGGCCTCAGTCACCTCGAAGCTCTCCCACTCGCTGCTCGTGCCGTAGATGTGCCTGGAGGCCAGGGCCACCATCTTCCTCTCTTCCCCGGCCTGCACGTGGATGTTCTCTAGCACTTCAAAAATGGTCACCTTCCTGTCAAGCCCTTCGTAGAGCCTCTGGTCCCGCTCCACCAGGGTGTAGAGCCTCAGCTCTGCCATGGTGATTTCCTCATGGTGAGGGATGGAAACATTGAACAAGAGTGGGTATTTCCGAGTTCCTGTAACACCAATAGGGTGGGAATCCAAGTCTGGAAAGGACAAAAATCAAATGTTTCAGAAGAGTCTATACATCCAGAAACACATGTACTGTCATGCTGGGTTTCACCTGGACAGCTCCATGAAAATGTTTTTCCAGCACTTCCCACATGGGTAGTTGGAAAAAGGGCTGAGGTTATTTTAGATGTGCAAGGACAAGGTCCCAGACGTGCTACAGACCTGGATTTAGTGATCCTCTTTCTGTCCCCAGGCTTTCCAGGGACTTCCTTGCCAACTGGAAGGTTTATATATTAAAAATGTGTTGCCTAATATTGACATAAAAATCACTTCTAGGTTGCTGCACAGCAACTATTTAATAAACAAGGGAAAACATTCATTGGTGCAGGAAGGCAGAAGGACGTGGCACTGGAGCCAACATGAAATGAGCAACATGTCATAATCTGCAAACACAAGGAATGTATGTGCTGTAGTGTCCCTCTGCTAGCTGGAATTCCCTGCTGCTCAAACACCCCTCAGACATGGAAAGGGCCAAGCACTAGGAGAGGAAAAGCTTTAGAAGATGTTTTACATCAGGAAGAGCACGTGGTGACACTAGGATGACCTGGTAGCCACAGTAAGCCTGCAACAGGCCCCATGGGCTTTGGATGAGCAACCAGCTACACTCAGTCAGGCACCTTTAGTAATAGAACAGGTGAGAAAGACAGTGTCTGGTGTCACCTTGGCTGCCTGTCCCAGCTGCACTGCTGGTGCCTGCACAGCAACATTCATTTCTTCCCAGAGCACAGGATCCCACAGCTCACGAAGGGTGGGGGCGTTTGCTGCCAGAAGGCAGATTAGGACACAGAAGCTGGAACTATAATGCAAAGGCAAACTGCTTGTAATTAACCTATTACTCCCTTCATCTCTACCTCCCCCAGTTTTTCTGTGTTTGTAGAAAAATTACTCTGATAAAGCCACAAGGTCTGGCCATGGTCCACCAGTGCACTTAGGCAAGCCATAAACTTCAGCTTTGAGGCACCTGGGGTTTTTTTTTTCCCCTTTTAATCTCTTTACAAATAAAAAAAGATGGGGGATTCTGCTTCCATTTCCCTGTCAGTTGGTAAAGGTGGGAGTGGGACCTGCTGTGCAGAGCCTGGGTTGGAGCAGAACCTGAGCACCTCTCATACAGCCAGGATGTGACTCTGCTCTTCAGCTGGAAAGTCCATAGTGTGCCAGAGTTCCTGCTGTTTCCAGTACACCCCTGGGAGGGTTGGGAAGGGAGATTTTGAGTCCACAGAAAAAGAAAAATTCCCTTAAAACTTTATAAACCTGAAACCACAACAAGGTATTAAGCAATGATTACAGCCCCATTTAAAACTGAACTGTTATGGTCCATTGGTTAAAACAAAGAGCTAATTCCAGCCATGCCACCTGTTATATTTCTGTAAGAAAGGATTTAATGGATAGTGATGGGATTACTGCCAGTTTTCAGCAGGCAGATGAACAAAACAATTCCATGGTCTGTTTCTCTTGTCCTTCTCATTGCAAGCAATTAATTTCTCTATCAAAAGAGCTCTTTAACATGAAAGGGATGGTTCTCAGTTATCCAGACCTTGAGGACACATGAAAAATATGAATTGCATAGTCCTTAAACTGCATGTATTTGTGAAGCTGTGTTCCCATCAGCAGCCTTGCTTTGCATCTTGCTGATTTGGATTGGAAGAGGTGAGAGAAAATCTGAAATGGCAGAAATTTAAGGCAAGTTTTCCCCATTTGATGCAGAATATCTGCAAGAGGCACAGCAGGACAGCACAGAGCTGCTAACACCACCTGGCAAAGGCCAGTATGTGCCATTTTGGTGCTTCAAAACTGAGTTTTTGCAGGTGGAATGATTTCAGATTTGTATTACTAAACCCACAGGGCGTTTTGTTCTTTACCACACTGTACTTGGTGATCTTTGTCCCATTATTTCTATTTCAATTAGAACAAAATGAGAACAACACCTCCACCATGTGTGCCTTCACTCCTGCTGCTGAGCAGAGACAGGCACCACAAGGTGCAACTGGCCACCACTGCCAGCAACTGGCTTGCCACCAAGGCTCCAATAAGTTTCTCCACACTCGAGAAAATGAGATGTAAAGGAGCTGTTTAAACCACAGTGCAGAGTCTCTTCATACCAGAAACCCACTGTTGGTAAAGGGTGCCTGGGCCTGGCAGGAGATGGGAACAGAACAGAGCTTTGGGATTCTCTCCTGGCATCTCACTGCCCTGCAAAACTCAAGTGATTTCCCCTCAGCCTCTCCTCATGGCTCATCATTTTGAAGCTGCAAATGTTGAGGAAAAAGCAAATTAACTTCACAAATTAAACAAACAGAGGATGAGAGAGGCCCCATGGCAGCTTGAACCACATGTGCCCCTGGGTAATGCCCCTTGCATTTGCCTCATGGATTAACGGAACTGTTTAGTTGAAAAACGTTTTTAGCGTAAAGCGTGTTGGTGTAAAAAGGTTTTGGCAAATTACTGAATGTTAGTGCTGCAGCATTATCTCATCCCTGTTGAACTGAGGGGAATGTGGAAGGAAAAACAGAGGGAAAAAAGAGAGGAAAATAGCACAAGGGCATTTGCTCAGTTGGTTGGAGCAGGGTGTTAATAATGCCAAGATTATGTCTTTAATGCCTGTGTGGGCCATACACTTGAGAGTTGGATTTGATGATGTGTGTCCCTTTTAACTCAGAATATTCTGTGATTCTGTGATAATCAGGTTTCTTCTGGTTTTGTTTGTTTGTTTTTATTAGGCTTTAGTCTGGCACTCCAAAGTAAAATCTACTGGTCATCCAAAATTCCTCTTCACTTATATTTGTGTATTTTCTGGACTGTGCACCCATGCCAAAGGAAAAAAACTTTACAGATGCCAAGGGGATCAACCATGAGAAGGCATTAACAGAAAGCTGTACTTGGTTAAGCTCATAATTTAAAATACTACACTTGAAAATACACTTTGAACAGTATGGAAAAATGAGTCTTGCCTTAATTTCAAATATTACTTAAGGTATCCATTTTGAAAATCAATCAGCTGGTTACACATGATGAGTGTCACTAGAGGGATAAAGAAATTGATGCACCAAAATGACAGTTGTTGCTGCCCCAGTGTTTAAGACACATCTTCCCCCCAAACCCTACAGTCTCCAGAGCAAAGGACAAGGACTCTCTCGCCAGAGCTGGGGTCTGGGCAGCCCTGCCACAGCTGCTGATTTCCAAGGCCATCCTCACCAAAAGGCCTTTTCCCTCTTGCACTTCATGCTCTGTACTTGGTCAGGACATTTCACACTGGCTCTAAAGATGCTCCTTTCTATCCACTTCTGCCAGAGATGAGCAGCTCTTACCTTCATTTTTGAAGCTCCTGATGATGTTTGCAGAAGGCATCGATGTCCTGTCTGTGGCAAACCTGTTGTACAGCTCTAGCATGTACTCTGGTGGGTCCACCTTGGCCGACTCGTGCAGGGGGATGTCAGAGAGGTTCAATGTCTTCAAAAACTCATTTTTCATGTTTTGGAGCAGCGTGTTGAAATCAACCCCATCTTGCTCAGAGAGGATTTCATCAAAAAGAGGCACATCTTCCTCGAGGGAAGAGTGCTCCAAGCTCAGGATGGGACTGCAGGATGCAAGGTGAACCAGGAGGGAGAGGACAGCCCAGAGCTGGAGGACAAGAGAATCCATGGCTTCGTCCGAGCCTCCAACAGTGCTCAACGAGCTCTGGCTCTCGTGTGGGCTTGGTGGCGGTTTTATCCGCTGGGTTGTGCGCGGCTTGTGTCACGGAGGGATGACAAGTTTGGAAGCTCTTGTCTTGAAACTTGTGATCTGTCCTGTCTGTCTGCCCCTTCCCCCTCCCCAAAACCAGGTCTCGGTAATTGGATCTCGCTCTCCTCTATGGCTGCCTTGCCTCTCTTATCTCGGCCAGTGGAAGCTGCTCACCAGATTTGTTGCTATCTCGCCATCCCCTCTCCCTTAATGAGCATTTTGTAAACATTCTGTGCGGGACTCTCAGAGATAGGACAAGTTTCTCCACAGAGAGGAACTGCCCTTCCTTTCTCCCTCCCGGTAGCTGACTTTGCCTGCTGTATGTGAACCGTTTCCATCTGCGCCGATTTCAGGCGAACGCATAAATTCTGTAGAGCCTCTCCCTAAATGCACCCATTTCACACTGAGGGCAAACAACAGCTCCCTCTGCCCTTTTCAAAACTATTTTAGAGTCAGGTCTTTACGTTACACTTAAAAAGGAATTTCTTTGGGAAAAATCTGTGCAGTGCAAAGCCTGAGAGAAGAGCAGAGTCACCAGGCCCTGGATGCAGAGGAGAGTTCAAGGTAAGCAACAAGAATCACATCCTCCAAGAAGCAGAGAGTTGGACTTGGTGATCCTCCTAGGTCACTTCCAACTTGAGGTATTCCATGATCGGCGTATTTGCAAATGATTCAAAAAATCTTTATTTAATTCATCTTTCATAGATGACTTGGCAAATCACGGTTATACTTGATTTAGTCATAGAAGTGCTAAATAAAAAAATTACTAAAAACACCCAAGGCCAACGGGTGACTCTGATTTCAGGTTCTCATAAATTTAAACAGCTCATTAGATAGTGTGGAGAACATAGAGATGACTTTTTAAAGACCTGTGCTAAAATTAATGGCACTTTTTGCATTAGTGTGGAAATTTCAACAAAATGGGAGCAGTGTGAAGGCAAAAATTAGTCTGGTTCATAGATAACACTGTCCACTTGAATCCCCCTGTTCTCCACAGACTTTCCAAAGTGCTCGTGTTTTGGCAGCAAGGCCAGAGCTCAGCGCCTGTTCTTGAGGGGTTCAGCACTCAAGATAAAGAGGCATTTCTGCTTGTGCTGCAGAGCTTGTCCTTGCAAGCGCTAAGAACTTTACCCAAGGACTAAACCACTGACCTGCTGGGTTTTCTGGACTCTGCTTTTTGTCTAAGCACATCCATTCATTTGTTGCCCCATCTCTGCAATTTTCTTCCTTTGTCATTTGCCCAAACCTATCACAAACAGCCACAACAATGAGAACCATGCTCAAGTCATGCCTGTTTTAAATTAATCCTCTATGTTTTTAATTAAATATCAATATTTTTGTGAAAATCATGTGCAGTGTGGCAGTCATGGAGCCAGACACTGACATGGCATTTAAACCTCATTTTATTCAACTCTTCTTCTGAACATAGGAAACCTGATGCTAGAGGAAAAGTGTGCCGTCAAGGTCCCTGTTATTGCTACACCACATTAGAAGTAGATATTTGAGCTTAGCAAGTTTAATTTAGACCTCACTGTGGAGTTCATGGCTATCTATAAATCCTCTACAGCCTTATCAAAGGCTGATCTGTGGGTAGTGTGGCTTTCCAGAGCGGAGCACAGAAGTGTTGGAGAAATCTTGGAGCAGTTTCAGTCATTTCTGTTAATTAAGAGAGAAGTGCAGTCTTCTTTTTGTTGATGATTCATCACCAACTAAGGTCTATACTTCCACAGGAAGTGAGGTTAACATTAAAACCCCTGAGAATTGGCTTAGCCTTAATTCTTTGATGAAGCACAGCAGTGAGTCCTGTAAAGTCTTTGGGGCTGCTGTAAAGGGAAGTGTTTGGGGCTGCTTGTCACAGCCAGTGATGCAGAACATTCGTCATGAGGGTGATAATGTCTCCAGAGTGTTTCCTTTTTAAATGCTTCAATATTCATTCAAAAATGCACTGAATTTCATATATATATATATATATATATATATATATATATGCAGATATTACTCAATTAAAAAGATAAGCACATTGTAAGAGCTGCTGCTTGCTGCAATGTGGAATTCCAAAGGGATGGGGATTTTCTGTGAGGTTCAGGGCTGAAGTTATTGAATTTAAAAGGATTTCTTCAGCATTTATGTCACTCTGAGTTTTTTAGTTGAGTCTCCTCTCTCACTATGAACACACTAAGTATTTTGGGGTCTGCAACTAGCCCTTGATCAGAGACTGAGTGAAATTCTCTCTGTTACTCGCTTGATGCAGATGAGCAGTTCCAGAGCCAGAGGAGCTTTTCTAGGTTTGCTCCCCTTTTCTCTGAACTAAAGCTCAGCCTGCTGAGCAGCCCTGGATCTCTGGGTGCCAACACTGAACAGCATCATTTCAGCTGCTCTGGGGGTGTTGGGAGCAGCACAGAGGCTGGGATCTCCCTGAGCCCTGCTGAGCCCAGACACGTTTGCTCTGAACCTGTCATCTCTCACCCTGCAGGTATTACTGTGTAAACAAAAAGCATTTGTGAGCACGGGGATCTGACATCCATTTCCTCACCCACAAGTGTCATCTTGCCTCAGTGGCTCATTAGGAACACAATTCTTGCTCAGACTTTCCAAGTGTTTTCGCATTTCCACTCTGGTTTTGATAAATCCTTGAACAACGGCAGAGTGCAGGGGTTGTACACAAAGCAGCTTGTGCTGAGTTTCCTGACTTATTCCATGTAGACCCTGCTGGGAAACTGCCGGACAAGGAATACCCAGAGAGCATATCTGATATAAAAGCAGCTTCCTGTTTCCTTAGGCTGCAGGCTGATGATTTTAACACACTGATCATTATTTTTTCTGAATAGATTTGTGTAACAGAAAGGCTTTATTTCATGTCACTTAAATGGTTTGTCCTTTTTTTCCCCCCTATGCCCTGCAATTTACACACACAAGTATCCTAGAAAGAAATTGCTTTCAAAACATCAATGCTAACTAGATCACCTGAAGTAGCTGGTGAGGGAACATCAATAAGCATTACAGTTTAACCATGATTCAATTTGTAGCATCAGCAATGACCCCATTTCATCAGCAGTAGGTGGTTCATTGGGCAGCCTGGGTTACAGAAAGGTCACACACAGGTCTCCTGGCCCCTGCTCTGAGGGAGCTGCTGTTAAGCCCCCAGTTAATTGGCAGCTGTGAATGGGAACATGAGGCTGCTGCGAACCCAGGGCTCTGCACTGACCTTGGCAGTCCTGGGGACCAGCCCCTGGCACTCCCAGGGGGATCACCAGGTGATCCCTCCTCACCTTCCTGCTGGATCCGCTGGTGGTGGAGAGGCACCATGGGCTGGACAGGATCCCTTCCTCTGCCATGAAAAGAACTGGAGGAGAAAATCAGCCCAGAGAGCAGAGAGGCCCTTCCTGCTCCCAGTGCTCAGCAGAGAAGGCAGGATCAGCTGAGGCTCTGCAGCTGCTCCTGGGCACCTTTCCCTTGTCCTGAGGGTCCATTCTGAAGATTGTGGGGCTCCAGAATAGACTCTAATCTTGGGCACCCCTCACCTTCCTCCCAGCTGATGCCTCCAGAGCTCTTTGTACCAAGAGGCAGCAGCAGAGCCGGGAGCAGGAATGTGGAGGTAGGAATGTGGGGGCAGGAGCAGTGTTGAAGGCTGGGAAGTGAGGCAGGGCTGTCAGAATACACGAGATCCAGAGGGTGTGATGCTCCTCTGGGCAAGAAGGAATGTGAAGTGTTTTTGAAGCACCTTCCCCCTTCCTTAGCACATTTTTTGGGATGGAGGAACACCTGCCCTCAGCCACAGGCTTGGAGCAGCGTTGGAGGGGAAACCTTTCCCAGGAAAAGGTGATCAATGTTTGCTTGAGTGCCCTGGGCATGACTAGTTCCCCAGGAGATAAAATGTCTGCCAGATATACAGTGTTACATCTAATTTTCCCACCTGTAAACTCATGTGGGTTTTGGCTTAAAAATTTCATTATGACTTTTAAATTAGATTGTTACTGCATAGTAAGCTTTTTTTAAAATGTGAAAAAAAAAGTTTCTCTGGTCCTTTTTCTTTTTTTTTTTTCCCCTGGGAATTTTGGGTCAAGGCTGCTCTCTAATCAGGGACCTCCATTAGATCACACCATTGCAGGGAAGCAGGAGAGGGATGCAAACGTGCTGTAGCAACCACAGCATGTGATTGGAGGTTTTCCAAAATACAGGGATGAAATTATTGCAAAAATGCCCCACAATGGTCCCTGTCAGGAGATAGCTGTGGCATGAGGTAACTGCTGGGTGTGAGATGAGAGATAAAGAGGAGTGTGACACTGACAGTGTGATGAGCTTGCAATGGAATAACTAAAATTAGTTTCCATTCCTGCATCTGCCCAAGTCCTTATTCCTGTATGCCGTGTTTCATGGCTGCTCTGGATTCCCTGTCCATAAATGGGCTCTTCCCAGGGGCTCTATTCCCATTTCAGATGTCACTGGAAAATTAAAGGATGGTATTTCTTGAAAGGGTGTGGGGGGAGAAACGTGGCAGTGCATTACAGCCTCTGTGATCAAGAAAAAAAATCAGGGAGAAGAAGGAAAGGGAGAAGGCTGGGCAGCCTTCCTTAACCTGTGCAAGGAATTCCTTAACCTGTGTGACACCAGCTCCTCCTGACCCAGGGAATTCCTTAACCTGTGTGACACCAGCTCCTCCTGACCCAGGGAATTCCTTAACCTGTGTGACACCAGCTCCTCCTGAGCCAGGGAATTCCTTAAACTCAGAGACAGCAGCTCCTCCTGAGCCAGGGAATTCCTTAAGCTGTGTGAGAGCAGCTCCTCCTGAGCCAGGGAATTCCTTAAACTCAGAGACAGCAGCTCCTCCTGACCCAGGGAATTCCTTAAGCTGAGAGAAACCAGCTCTTCCTGACCTGGAGCACCACTGGCTTTGTGTGGGGAGCCCAGGACTTGCCTCCCTCAGCCATTCCCAGGCAAGTGAGGAGGAAGGGGATCCCACAAACCATCAGGGCACACAAACTACCTGCACTGCCACCAGAAATTTCCTTTCCTCTCTCCTTCAATCCTGCTGAAGTGGCAGAAGCTCCAGCAAGGGACCCCATCCATGTGCATTTGCTCCAGAGCAGCCTGGGCTGGTTCGTGGGCCAGTGGCCACGTGGCAACACAGAGAAATGAGGGGAAGCTGGGAGTTTCACACAAGTGCAAAGCCTGAGGAACTGAAACAGAAAGAAAAGAGCTGGAAAAATAGCTGGGCATGGCCTTGCTGTCAGTGTCCTGTCACATGAGCTCCCAGCTCCCGGTGTCCTCGCTCCTCCAGTAGTTTATTTGGAGGAGCTGCCACTTCCATGATTGGGCTTTGCACTCAGCTGGGAAATTTGTAGCACCCACCAAATTCGCTGCCCAGCCCTGCAGTTGGAGAGGGATACGTGGAAATTCTTAGATACTTTCATGAGACAGTCACAGTCCAGCATCTGTTTTTTTTTCCCTGCTCATTCTCAAAACGAACAAACACAGGCAATAGCAGTGCACACATAATTCAGGGGGCAGGAAGTTATTTGCTAATATCATTTAGCAGATGAGAAATGTCTCAAAATCTCTTGATTTGTCTCCCCTCCCATGAGCTTGGTACATGCCTTGGTAAATATGGATGCAGTCTCTAATCATATTAAAATTTTAATACATTTTATGGGCACACAATTTATTAATTCAGTCATCAATTAATTAAAAGCTGGTGAGACATGGTAAAAAAGAAATCAATTCCTATTTGAAATCTTCCCACAGAAAGTGAGAGCAGTGCTAACGAACAGAGAGGAGCCACTGTTTAATCCCAGGGGTTTGGACTCTGCAGGCTTCTTATCACAATCCCTTCACAGAACAGTTTGACAGAAAAAGGTCAAGATAAAGTTTTAATTTTACATTTTTGAAATTCTTTCTCTCATCATGCAGTTATTTTGTGGTGCTTTGGTATTCATGTGGGTGTTAAACTTTAGGAAACTCTCTGAGCAGCTCTAGTGACACTGACAAAAACAAGATTGCAGAAAAAAACATTTGAGAAACCCCCCAGACTTGCCCCCTTTTCCTTGTCAGCTCCATGTCCAAGCAGGCTTGGATATGATTCTTTTCCTCAATCAGTGCTTAATCCATTTTAAAGCTCTCACAGCCCTAAAGTAACAAAGTTCTTGGGAATAATCACTAAATTTTGTCCTTGGGTTTGAGAACTGAGGAGTCCTGATCTTCAACAATGGGGAAAAAATCAGACTCGAGTCAGCAGAAATTATTTTGTTGACAATTTTGATTAATAACATGAAATTATTTAACTGACAACTCGAGTGCTAAGCAGAGATGGAATATTTTCTGGCAGTGTTAGCTGATATCTCAGCAGGAGATACTAATGACTAAGTCAACAGCTTGTAATCACATCAGCAAAACATGAGGAAAAATTAGACAAGCATGTCTAATATTTGCTCTGTTTATTTAATGTTAGGGTTGGAATCAGAAAGGGAAAGCAAATTGTACATAACAGTAGAGAAGACTGATTCATTAGAAAATGCTCTTTTAAGTTTAGCCTTAAAAATTCAAAGATGAAAGTGTACTACATTCTATTTTCTGTAACTCAATGACTGAAATAATACTGGATAAATTAAAGTTGTCAGCAGCCTCTGTTTGCTTTGATTGCCATGCAGCTGAATATCAAATTCTGTCTTTTCCATCCTTTTGTTTAAGGGAAACTGGCTCAAACACCTCACTAATTTTGACTTCAATTGCAGCAAAAATTACAAATATGTCCTGTTCCCCTTGGTGTGGTTTCTCCAACAATGTTGTCTGGGATGCTCAGAGTAGCACTGGTCAGGGGTCTGGCCAGAGCTCACAGGGCAGCTGCTGAATGCTCCTCACCTGGAAAATCTTACCTCTATTCCATTCCAGACAACAAACTGAAGCACTGAATCCTCTTCAAATTTCATTAGCACATCAAAATGCCTTTTTTTTTTTCTTGGCAGCTTTTAAAAAACAGTTCACAAGAGGCAAAGTAAATGAGGATTCAGTGGCAACAGATCCTGCAGATGTCTTTACAGGCAGGAAATTATTATTATTATTATGGATCCATGGCTTGGTTTGTGAGCTGTCACAGCAGCCTGATTCACTGCCCACATCAGTTCTCATTCCAGTACCAGCAAACACAAATTGATTTTTTTAAAAGAAGTTTTCTTCTCTTTCAGCATTGCTACAAAAGGACTGACTTTATGCTACATTTGCTTTTCTACCCAACAAAAAATGGCAACCTGAGGTCCCCATTGAGTACATCTGAATCACCATCCTTTCTTGGCACACACCCTCAGAAAATCAAATAAAGTGGGAACTGCCAAATCACCTGTGTCTGGCTGCCTCTTGGTCAGCTAAAAAAAAAATGCACTGAAAAGGACTTGCAGGAGTGTGAGAGACACTAAACCCAGCAGAGGATGTGGCCATGGGGAGTGGTGGGACTGGCAGGACTTGCCAGGAAGGAGCACAGACCTGGCTGCAGAGCTCCAGCCAGGCTTCCAGCCCCCTCTGCCCTTGGTCTCTGTGGGAGCTCAGGGCATTCCTCTGGGTGCCCTGGGTGACCTGGAGGCCTCTGCAGGGAGATGGAGATGGTCATGGCCTTGATCTTAGCCCGTGGAGGGATTTGCCAATGTTGTACGACGAGGCTCTGGCTGCAAGGGTATGAATTGGGCTGGTAGTTAGTAAATCATAGTGTGAAAAATAGATTTATGGGTTTTATCTTAGGGGGTTGAAATGGACAAGATGGAGGATTTTGGGTGTGTCACTGTCTTTTTTCTTCTTCTTCCCTTCCATTTTTTGCACTGGCGGGGATTCTTTTTGATTGGTTTTAAGGGGATGGGCACAATCTAATATCATGGGTTATTATTGACAATTAACTGTAAATATTGGGTACGTAAAATTCTGTATAAAAGTAGAAACCTCCCAGGTGGGCTGGGATTTGCTCCTGACCTTTGCTGCAGAGCAGAACGCAGCTGGGCAGAGAGAGAATGTGAGAGAAAGAAAAATAAACAACCTTGGATCTCACTGCAGATGGTGTCTGGGCTTTTTGTGAAGACTCAGGGTTTGAGAAAGAACTTTCCTAGCAGACCAGGGTTCATTTTATAACATCTAACCCCAGCAGGTCCCCTCCAAAAAACCCAAATGAAACAAGAGCCAAGAGCACAGAACCCCTCTGTGTGTTCTTCATGCCCGATGACAGAGCCTGGCAGAGCAGGACTGGGCAGAGGCAGCGGAGCTGCTTAGGTTTCTCTTGGTGGCACCAGGGTGGAGATAAGAGAGGGATAAGGAGTGCTGGGCCTGCTCCCTTTATCTGTGCTCATGGTCAGCATGGGACTTTGTCACACTGAGCCTCCATCAGCTGCTGGGCCCCTTTTCTGAAAGGGAAAGGATTTCACTCATTCATGTTAGAGCTTGTGAGCCTTTGCTACTAGTGTTTCTGGAGCACTTGGGAATATTTGATTGCTAAACCTCATGCAAAGGCAATGTCTTATGATATAATAGAATATATAAAAACATACACATATATTAGAGAGAAAAATTAAAATAATTAAGAAATCAAGAAATAGTTCAGTTAATCACCAAACTAGTGAAAATAAACATTCCAAAGGATTGGAAATCTGAAAGAGTGAATTCTAATGCTTTGCATCTAACTCAGTCTTTACTTCCTGGGGAACAGGTTGACAGGATTAAATCTATTTTATTTTTGAGCTGTGGTTGGCTCACAGTTGGTGTTTTTACCAGCCCAATGACAGCACATCTTACTAACCTGTGTCCTGACTGCTGTCAGAAAATCCTGACTCCCGAGGTTGCTGGAACCATTTGCCATCTAGTGGACAATGGAAATCCCACTCCATGCTTTGCTCCAGTAGAAAGAAAGAAGTACACCAGGACTGGGTTGCATTCCTTGGAAATCTGGCCTAGCTCATCGCCCAAGATAGTCACTCATTTTAAATAAGTAATGGAGCAAGATCCAGCTCACCTCCTGATAATTTATAATCTGAATATTTAAAAACATTACATTTGATTGATTTATCATCATAAAATTGATTGGAACTGGAGGGAGGAATTCGTCCTCTTTTCCTCTTGCACATGGATCTTGCTATTTGTTCAGTGCTTGACCACAGCGATTTGTAGTGGTTACAGACACACACTCCAGGGGCAAATTTTGGTCTTTTAAAATGGGTGATTTTTTTTCCCTCTCCTGACTGTGCCTTGTTAGCACAAAATAAGGTTGGGAAGGCTCAGCAGATGAAAAAACCCATTCACATCTTTGGCCTGCCCAGACCACATGATTTCTATTTCATTTAGCAGGCTTAATTCTCCAGTCTGGCTTAATTTCCCCCTGCTACTGGGAATTCTTCCTATAAGGGAAAAAATGTTAATAACTGTCCCCTTTAATGACTTGATGCAAACTGGAAAGCTTGTTTTGACTTGTTAGATAAGATACATGAAAATCTGCCATTCCTTCTAATTTAAGTAGTGTCTTTCATTTACAAGGTATTTCTCAACAGGGTAAGAGTTTCCCCATTAATCTCTGGTTTGGAAAAGATCACCAGTGGTGCAGTTGTCACACCTTGACCTTGGTAAACTGTCCTGTATACTGGGAAATCTGGGGAGGTAGGAGGTTCTCAGGAGAATGGGCTCAATGGTAAAAGCATCTTGGATTGATGTGCAGCACAGGTGACTGGAAAATTTGATGTCCTTGGCAGTGAGGGACCACAGAGGTTTCCTGCCCATGGGGATGAGGAAGGTTGAGCTACAGAGAAGTGGAGATGTGATCAGCGTGGGCTAATCCTTCCTGCCCTGAATGCCTGACGTGTTTCAGCTGTCAGTGGCATCCAGCAATACCACAGCTTGGATTCCAGGAATGCCTTCAAACACCTTTCAGACTTTTAAAAAAAAGTTGGGAGCAAGCAATCAGCATTATCTTGACATTACAGCCAGGAATAAATATGGCTTTAATTTACAGAAGCTGCCAGTGCACACACACACAGATATTCACTCAGGCACACGCAGACACTCCCACTGAACTCTTTAGTGTGTCCCTTCCAGCTCAGAATACTCTGTGATCTTCCACATAAAATAAATTCCCTGTTTTTTTACAGAACAAGCCTGGCTGGGAAGTTAGATAAACTACCAGAATATGCCTATTACTTTGGTGGAAAGGAACTCTTGAGAAGACCAGGTAACTTTCAAGATAATGAATCACATTGTGACAATTCCTGTCTCTCTAGCCTCTTTAAGCCAGTATGTTTTTAGGATCTAAGCTTGTGCACTGGCTCCTTTTTCATATTAGTGACAGCTCTGGGTTCCAGTGCCAGCAGGGCAGCCTTGGCCCTCTCCTGCAGCATATTCCCAGGAGCTGTGCTGTTCTCCAGGTGTTAACCTTGTGCTCAGTGCCAATGAGCTCCACCTTATCCACATTTACCTTGGGCAGTTATCAGGACGAGCTCTGGGCTTTGTGCACTGGGAACACAACTCCACCATTGTTCCTGAGATTGGCTGCTGGGCTGTGGGTGGCTCCCACAGAAACCAGTGGGAATTTTCCATCAATTCCACTGGAAAATCTCACGGATGCAAAAGGATCCTCTACCAGCAAATGACCCACAAAGATACTGATACCTAATGAGCCCTAGGACAGCAGATGTTTCATATCAGATAGAGCATCTCTAAGTTAACTGATAGAAAGGTTTTATATGTTAATATATTCAGCTTTTGGCCCCTCATGGCAAGAAGGGCATTGAGAGGCTGCAGCATGTCTGGAGACAGGAATGGAGCTGGGGAAGGGGCTGGAGCACCAGGAGAGGCTGAGGAAGCTGGGAAAGGGGCTCAGCCTGGAGAAAAGGAGGCTCAGGAGGGACCTTGTGGCTCTGCACAACTCCCTGACAGGTCAGGCTCTGCTCCCAGGGAACAGGGAGAAGGAACAGCCTCAGGCTGGGCCAGGGGAGACACAGGTTGGATATTGGAGAAAGTTCTTCACTGTGGAGGTTGTAAAGCTCTGGCACAGCTGCCCAGGGCAGTGTTGGAGTCCCCATCCCTGAAAGTGTTGAAAAACCATGTGGATGTGGCACCTGGGAATATGGTTTAATGGTGACCGTGGTGGTGGTGGGCTGAGGGTTGAACCTGATGACCTTAAAGGCCTTTTCCAACCTCAACAACTCAACCCTAACCTCAACAATTCCATTATTCTGAGATTTCCTTCATATCATGAACATTCAGAGCAGAGCCTTTGCTGGCAGAGGGTGGATTTAGAGATTGACATTTTCAGATTACAGTTACTTCAGGCAACAACTGGATCTGATCTTCAGGGACATTTTACCTATTGCTGATTTTTACCTCTTTGGTCTTTCCCTGTAGTCCAGTCATAATATCAAACACCTAGATAAGTAAAAACACCAAGATAAGAAAAATAGATTAATTATAATCCAAGACAGGTCCATAAAGCATATTGTAAACTGTGGCCTAGTCCACAAAGAAAGAAATGGCAGGAAATAGCAAGGGCAAATACAGTATCAATAAATAAATTATCAAACTTCTTTCTCCTGTCGAAGTCCTCTTCTCTGGTTTGTTCAGAGCTGGCTGTACATTCCTATTTGCCCTGTGATTTGTTATTTTAAATTGAGAATAAATTTATTTTGCTCTGCAGCCTTTTCTGGCAGGATTTTTGTGGTTGTTGGTGATACTAACAGGCCGAGGCTCAAGAGCTGTGAATTCAGAGATGCAATTTGCCCATCTGTGTGCTCTTGTGGGAACAGAGAGAAAACTTTTCCAGAGTTTTTCTCTGGAAAACTGGGGGAATCAGAGCATGGCCACATGGGTTGTGTGATTTATAGTTTTTGCCATGCTTCCTCCTCTCTTTGTTGGGGGCTGCACCCCAAGAGGTGCAGCAGCCCCACAACAGATTTGCCCCTGAAGTGCTGCATCCAGAAGATTCCCATGAGCACACTGCACATGGAGGGGCTGTGAGAGAGATGGAGAGCTGAAGCTTTATTTACCAAACAACAACCACAGAGGTCAAAATGCAAACATAATATATAAAAATATATTCCTCACAGGCCTGACTGATACCATGAGACTATAAACTAAAATTAAATCTAGAAACAATATTCTTCCATTTGTGAGGAAGGACAGGAATACTACCTCCCAAACTCAAAATTAAATGGCAGATAATGAGGTATTGAGGCTGGCTTCAGGGTCCACAGAACATAGAACAACCATTCCTGGATTTAATTAACAAAGTTTGACCCTCCAGAAACATTTTTTGGATCACCAAGAACCCGCAGCCTGTTGTGAACACAATTAATCTAAAAGAACGGCTTCACCATGGGATGAAATGCTCTTTTTTTAAATAGCAGTTTGACCAGAAGCCTGATTTGAAAATAACAAACTGCAGGCCTAGGGCCGTTTTCCTCCAAATCTTTCCCTCTGGCAGCCACTCAAGGATCCAATGAACAGTAAACATTCAGTTTTCATCCCCAAAACACACACCCCTTCCAAGCCCTGAGGGAAGAATGTGTGAGTTCAGCCATTCCCTGGGATCTGCCCCACAGCAGGCAGGTGGGCCCAACATTGCCCCATCCTGTATTTCCATCAGCTCCTGGCACAAAGGCCTCTCCAAGGCACGTGGGACACTCAGCAAGTGGTCACAGCTTTTTATCCCTGCCATTGTGTGAAAGGAAAACTTTATTCCAAGGCACACATTTTTTAGGGCTGGGACAGTGCCCTCTACCCAGGCTTGGAAAATGCCCAGAACAAAAATATCTCTGACCCACTGCACTCATTCAAACTGCTGCAAATTTCCACTGGCCCAGCAGAATTGTAGCTGCTTTGCAAAGGTGGGCAAATGTGGATCTACTCCCTCCCTTCATCTTCATTCACCTGTTTGCTCCCTCCCCCAGCCATCCTACTTAAGGTGAGCCAACACCTGGATGTTGATGGCAAAGTGAAGTTCTCCATTGGAAAAATCTATTCTGTTTCTGTTTCTTCTCTTTATGAAGCATGAGCCAATGCCTGGGCCATGCTGCAGCCCCAGCACAGGAATGGATCAAAGGGAAATTTGTCTTTTCTGCAGGGCAACTCACTAGTGTTCTGATTTTGGGTTGAAGAAACAGACAACACATCCAATTTATTTATTAAAGCACTATATTTATTTGTATATCTCAGGCTTTTTATGCATCAAAGCTTTGGATAGGCAGGTTGAGCCTTGTACACGAGTTCTGTTCCAGCTGGAGAACAGAGTTACCATCACTAAAACATGCAAAAAGGCATTTCCTTGCAAGAGAAATGTCAAGATCCAGTTGCAATGAGTTCTTCACAGATTTTAAGGCCCAAAATGCTTGGAATCCCAGCACTGGCACAGCCATCACCATCTGTTAGTGCTAAAAAATCCCAGGAAAATGAAGACAGTATCAGTATTTATATCAGTGTATATCTCAGTATCAGTATCTTCTCACCAGATGAGTTCCCTGTAACCAGCTAGGGAAAGTCTTAAATACACAAATCTCAATCCCCAATTTGGCCCTATTCAAGGCTGCTGTTTGTCTCAAAACTGCAAAACATTTGTGGTGCATCTCAATGGGAAGGAATCTCTGCACAGCTCCAAGGTACCATTTGGGTTCAAAGGGGAGGAAGGTGCCCTGGGGCAGAGCCACAATGCCCTGATCTATGACTTACGTTCAGTGGCCACCAGCTGGTAGAGAGGCAGCCCTGTGCAGAGCTTTTCAATGTGTTTCCCATAGAGAATCCAGTCTTTAAAATTCCCCAGCCTGGAATTGCCAGCTTGGAACTGGGCCCACACATTATTCGGAGAGTATACATCCTTCATGGTCTGAGAAGAAAAGGTTCAACACCATCAGATATGTAGCTTGAGCTTTACTCTACTGGGTAACCCAAACCTAAAATCACCTTCCTTTGTCTCACAAAAAACATTAGATAAAGATGCTTCATGCTTTAAACCCTACCCCCCCNAACAAAATTCCCTAGATATTAATGATGCCAACTCAGCAAGCCTGTGCTGTATTGCTGCCATAATAAGTTATATTACTGGCAGCAGGTTTTGCTGTAAATGTGCTACTGGGCTGACACAAAATGGGCCAGAACTCCAGTTCACCTCCAGGCAATACTTGCAGTCTCCTTCTGAAACCTCAGCCTGAATAAGGAAGTAAAAATCCGGTCAAAGTAAATTGATCTCTACCTTCTGTTCTGAAAAAAGATAAATTTCAAGCAATGTCAAAATATCAGCAGGACAATGAATAAAGGGAATGTTTGCCTGAACTTATATTGTGAACTTGTATCACCAAATTAGTTCCAAGGACAAGGGATTGTACAGCTTGAGACACCTTGACAACCCCTGCAAAACTGCAGGGGGTCTATGAGGGTTCATTATCTTAAAAGAATGTTCTGCATGGTATTCCCCTCAAGATATGTCTTGTCAGAACAGCTCCATTATTGCTAAGACAGGACAAGTCATTCCTGAGCTGCTTTGGGGGCAGAGTGGAAGGTCCCCCTCACATGACACTCCCATCCCTTCCTTGCCAGCAGCGAGGGTTCCCCAGAGTCACCTGTCTCTCAAAAGCCAGATGTCCAATCTCTCGCAGCTCTGGGATTAATTCCTTCTTTATTTTCATGATAAAGCAGGCATTTCGTGAAAATAACCTGGTTGCAATATACCCCTGTGATGGAAAGAATTCAGGTTAAATCATTAGAAATGGCTAACGCTGACATTAGCTGATGCTCTCTACTCTTTGGGGCAATCTGGATGGAACAGCAAGGAGCTGCAGAGTCTGCTGCTATGGAATGAATGCATTTCCTTTATCTCCTTTGGGGAATGGAGCCAGCCTGTCCTGGTGCCTGTCCCTGAGACTGGAAGCATAATTTCTGACAGACTTCTGCTGCCCATGAGTGCTGGCAGCCCATCCTCATCTCCAGCCCCACTGAGGTCAGGGACCTTCTTCTCACTTCCAGGAACTGCCACCACAGGTTTCATTACAAGTCTTTTAAACCACCCCACTGTACGGGTGAAGAAAGGAGATGGCCAAGGAGGAGGAAAGGTCCTGGGAGTCCTCAAAGAACCAGTGTTCTGGGACAAGATGTGGTGAGAATACACTAAAATAATTTCTGATTTTGAAAACTTCCTCAGGGGTTAATTCGAGGCAGATTCCTGGATTTACTCACATGTGTGTAGTCAAAAATGGTGTCAGAGGAGTACACGCCAGAGCGGACGTGGACATCAACAATGTGCTCCTCGCTGTGGATGGTCATGGTCCCAGTGACATAGTTGCTGACAGGATCTCGAAGGACAAAGGTCTTTGGTAAAAAACACAAAGTCATTGTTCATCACCTGGCTTCCATCTTTAGCAGGCGCAACAACCCCCAATGCTTTCTGCTCCACGTAAATACTAAACCCCTTAAGAACCCTGGAGCAGCCTGAGGAGGCTCTTGAGCTAAAGGTCAGTTATAAAACAGTCTCTCGTGCAGGCTGAGGAAAACCTGCATGGGACATCCCAGTCATTCTGGGCAGCAGGGACTGGCAGGAAACTGCTCCAGTCTCCAAATGGTTGATTGAGCTAAGGGGACCTCTGTCCCCCTTGTTACCTTGCACCTGCCCAGGACCTCTGGTAAAAGCTTTTTCTCTACAATAAGAAACTTGTTGGTTTTAGTTTCTTCCGTGGTTTTCTTCCTATTCTATTCCCCCTGCCCAGGGTTCCAAAACATTTTAAAAGCTCATGTGCAGGACAAGGCTCATCACTCTACTCACGTCCAGTGCAGAAGTCTGAGCCCAAAAGACTCCCAGGCAAATGAAGACTGCAGCCTGTAAAAGGAATCAGAATTCTCACTCATCAGAAACAGCAGGCAGTGCCATAAAATACCCAGTCCATGAACTGAGGGAAGGAGTTGGAGAATCAGTTTGAAAAATTACCCACACAGCATGTATATTAGCTGAAAACCACTGCAATTCCTCATTGTAAAGTTTTTGCTATCAGGCTCTCCTTTGCCTGTAAAGCAGAATAACTTAACCACTAAATTTCTACAATTTTCTGAAGTCCCTCCTTGATGCCATGTTACTTCTTGATTTGCCTCTACAACTGCAATTATTAAATCAAAACTAAAACCCCCTTCTGAACTGTAAGCAATTCTGCATTCTTTACTTAAATGAGGCTTCCACTGACTTTGCTGACCCAAGAAATGTAAGTTCTCCTCTTTCCATGCAAAGAAACAACACACAGATAATATTATTCAACCACCGTATTGTACCACTTACTTGAGCATCTTCTCAAGCCTTTTGTTTTTAAAAGTGAGGAACTAACAGTATTAAAAGTTCAACAGAAATGGAGATACTCACAAATATCTTCATTTTTCTTTCAGATGAGAACAAGAGGCTGCAGAAGGTAAGAACGCAAGGAAATCCCTGAGACCTTCAACTTTTATATCTTGCTGGAGGTGTGGGAAACACTTGACAGAACTTTCCTTCATGACTTGAACAAGTCCATATCTACATGTCGTAAGCCTCCTATCTGAATTTTGGGTTGGCACAGATAACCTGAACCAGATATATTTAAAGCACTCAGTAAGTCTCAGTAAATCAATCACTCTGCAAATGGCTATTATTCACTGATTTAAACTTTAGTCTTGCTGGTTCTATTTTTTTTTAATATTTAACAGGATATTATCCAGAATTAAATGACATTGGGAATAACACAGCTATTTATTCACACAAACTGCGTTTTGTCTTCTGAAACACAATCCCTAACAGCCTGATTGATAGTCTGCAGAGAAATGCTGGGAAGAAACTCCTGTGTCATGGTGGCCTCCATGTCAGCCAACAAACAGACCAATTCTTCACTGAAAATTTTGGATGGGGCCCTGAGCCACGTGAATGGCATCCCTGCCCATGGCACGGGGTTCGACCTAGATGATCTTTAAGGCCCCTTCCAACCCAAACCATTGTGAGATTCCATGATTCCATTCTATGTGCAGGGACTCTTGAGAAGTGTTGCTCATTTTTGATCAGTTACCACCACGAACAGAGCACATGCACTGAAATGAGTGACAGAGTTGGGAACAACAGCTGTGCTTCACAGGACAGCCTGGGGCACTTCTGGCCTCCTCAGCATACGATGGAGTGACATGAAAACTCAGAGGCACAGTGGTGCACACAGGGTTGCAAACAAAAGGAGCAGGATGGGGGTTCCCCTTTGAAGCTACCACTGATTTCTGCATTTTGTGAAAATGCCAATGACCACGATGTCGCCATGAGAATGTTCTCTGGTGTTCTCAGGTGACTGTGACCTTGTCTGGACTCCTCCTCATCCGCTATTCTGCATCAGCCAGTGCTGGCACCTGCATGAATCACACCCTGCTTTCTACTAGAAGGTCATAATCAAGGCTGGTTCTCTCCTAACAAAACAAGAACTAAAACTAACAGCAAACACATTTCTGTAATTTCTCTTATCAGAAAAAAGGAGAGGGAGATTGTACAGAAATATCTCTCAGCAAACAGGCCTCAATGGAAAAAGAAAAAAAGGAAATGTACACGTTTGCTTTATGCCACCTAAGTCCACATGACAAAAGGTTATCTCAAGTGTAACAATGCCATGCTGCTAAGCAATATATCAGATATCAAATTCTGCTAAGCCCAGTTTGACTAATTAGGCTGATGTTGCACTCCTCTTGAAAGCTGGCTCTGTCCCTTCTTCTCAAAAGATTCTTTATTTTTAAGGCTACAGATATGTCAGAAATACTCAGAGTAGATTTTGACAGCCAAGTAAGTATTTCACATCAGGACTATAACAGGGTTCAGTCACCACAAGTTAAAAAAAAAATCTTAATTTAACTTTTCCTCAGTGATTATGCCTTCATGTACTCATATTGTTTGAAGAACACTTGAGAAGCAGCAGCTTCTGCTTCCCTCAGCATCCATGTGCTTAGGCATAGGTAAGGGCAGAGCAGCAGGGGAGATCAACAGTTGTTTATTGAAGGAGAACTACAACAATAACTATTGTCTCACCATCTGCACCTTGCACTGCACTGACTGAACACTGCTGATCATCAGACAAGGAGAAAAACTACAGGTTAATTTCTAAAAAGAATTTGCCTACTTAACATGATTGCAACTGGACACAGCCTGAATTGGTTGTCTCAGGCAAAGCCTTTGATAAAATTCCAATAGGCAAGCCTTGCTTTTTAGAGATTTTGTAAACAGCTCATCACACATCTCCCAGGAACACACCTAAAATCAGCAGGCACGTGCTCGAACCCAAGCACCAGAGTCCTAGAGGAACCCTTTGATAGGAAGGAGCTGAAGGAAGGAGCTGCCTAAGAAGGGCTGAAAACCCTCTAATTTCAGTTTGGTCCGTTCTCAGGCAGAGTGAGGCTTAGCTTACGAAGCTGTGACTCAGAACCCCTTGGTGAACCTTGCTACCTCTAGTTTCTGGTCCCTTTCTCAAATCAGCCTTTAGTCCATAATCAGGTGCTCCTCTTCTGAGGAGGCTCTGTGAAGATTCAGGGCCATGTCTGACAAGCAGAAAGCAGATCCTGAATGAGCTCAGAAAGGAAGGTCAGCAAAAAAACTCAGCAATTCCTAGGATTTAGAACCAACATCATCATCTCCAGAGGCTCACTTAACAGTTTTAACATAGCACAATTATCACCCCCTTGGTTTGAATGGTGCTTTTGCTTAGAGGCACAACTTCGAGCTGAGTCCTTTGCCACACTGACACAAAGCATCACTACAAGTGTACTGGGATTCTGTGCTCTGCTTCTGATTATAATTTCTTTTTCAATTTAAAAGTTACTGTTAAATACATTGAACTTACCATGACTGGTTTTCTCTCACTTTTCTGTACGCAATGAATTCAATCAGGCAGGTATCAAAGCCTCCTCTTATCAGAGCACTTCCCCAGGAAACTCGTCATGCTTCTGTGAACACAGGGCACCTGCCAATAAGGTAAACCCATTTTCAGATTTAACTTTGGGATATTATGTATAAAAAGTAAGAGTACACATCAATTAGCAGCAGAGCTGGCCTGGCCTACCATCCAAATGAAGTTCCCTGTAAGTAGACCTATCACTTTCTCATAAAACTCTTAAGGCTGGGCAGCTTTTAAATGCTTTTGAGCTTTTCTTGGCACTGAGTGAACTCTTAGTGATTTCAGCAGGGCTCACAAAGTGAAAATGCCAAAGGGGTGGGGACTGCAGAGGTGAAATCTCCCTTTTGGCAGGGATGGAACTCCACATGCCTGCTCAAATGTGAAAGAGAGGTGCTCTGTTCCAGGGGCGACACACACTCGTGTGACATCCACAGGACAATATTCTCTCCTTCATAAATCAGGCAAATCAACAGTCTCTGCAAGTCACATAAAGTTAAGGCTCAACTGTTTGCTGAGAGTGTGACACGTGAGAGAGTCCAAGTGCTGGATGGTGACACTGCAGTATTTACAGCAGCCTGAAATGGCGCAGGAAAAATTCCCAAGCATTACTTTTAAATACTCTGAGTCAGACTTTGACCTTTTTCATCAAAATCCTCCTTTGAAGGAGATAAAATCTGGAACCAATTCAATATTCACAGGATTGTCTTCAGGAGAATAATTGTTCACAATAGTTATAAAAGAATTTTTCATCGTAACAATAGGAAATCTCTCCAAAAGGTATCAGCAGTAGTTCGGACAAACCCAAGCAACAGCAAGTTCATGAGTTGTTGTAACTTTGTGGCTTTATAAAGGGGTAAGAAAAGTTTGATGTCCCAATTTTCTGAACAGAAGGGCTTGTTCCTCCCTTTAGAGTATTAATCCTGTATTCAGAGTATGAGATCATTGTGAAGATGCTCAGATCTCTTTGGTACTGTGTTCCAAGTACAGAGCTGGGCTGTGCACCTATATTCCAACTCTTCAAAACAGGACATTTCTCAGATCTGCTCCCTATCTGAAATCAAAAGCTCGAGGTGAAAAGCTCACTCTTGCCAAGAAAATATTTCAGAGCACATTTTTCAAAGAAGTTACTGAATTGGGACTAGGCAAGTTTTAGATCCCACTGTGTTCCAATGACCTTCTTGCCTGGGCAAGGTGCATCCTGGGGCAAAAAGGCATTTCTATGAATATGTTCTGTGAACTCACCAACATATAATTCTCCTGCCTATTTAATTCCTCTTCAGCTGGACAGTGCTGCAGAAAGTGCTGCGTCTGTACACAAAGTAAACAGGAAGTAAAAATTATTTAAGACTGCAAATAATTTGATACAAGATAAGCAGCATGATGTTCAAGTGTTTTGAATTTCAAATGTTCATTTCAGATTGTGATTGCTTCTCTTGTTGGAGTTTTCCTGGCTCCTGTTCTTGCCAACCATGTAAGTATAAAGCTACACACAGCTACTCACTACTGCCACAGGAACCACTGGCTTTAGCTTTTACCTCTGAGAAATGTGTTTCTGGAAGTGAAGCTGCTTTTTAAAGTTTGATATTTAGAAGAAAATTGCATTTTAATTTTTCTTTAATAAGGAAGAAATTATTTCCATGCTTGATATATGAAGAGAAAAAGACAGTTACCATACATGGAATCAGGAAAGTCTGTCCTGAGATGAGCATAAACACAGAAAATAACGGTGTTGAGAGAAACAAATATTAACATGATTGATCTGACCACAAAATACAGTAGAATGCTGTAAGTAAGCTGGTTCCAGCAAGATCCTGATGGGGAAAGAACAATGAGGAATTATTTTGATTACTTGGAAAGTAAATGCTTCCCATCTTCATTCTGAGCCAAGAAATACTATCCCCTTTAAACTGATCTCCAAGAGCAACGATTTCCCAAAACATGGCTACTAGAGCTAAAGCTTTATGGAGTGAAACACTGCTGAGAAGCTAAATCCTTACCTCTTTATCTTTTCCAAAAATCAGAACATGGAGAACAACTTTAATGGGCAGCCCAGTGAAAACTCAAACCACTCTGAGATCAGGGTCAGCACCAACCCAAAGGATGGGTCTGAGGCCTGGAAAACCATCTGGGATTTCAAGACTGTAAGTAGCTGCCACCACGGCACAAGAAAAATGGCAAAAGAGATAAAAGTTTTCTAAAAACTACCAAAGATTTAACAAAATTTCATCATATTTTAGAGGACATGTTTGAAAAAGTGCTCCTTCAGCCTTGGGACTGTTTCTGGTGCACTGTGTGTTGCATTAGTTTTTCAGCAGCTAATTCCTTCACATGCCCTAAGCAGGAGAACACATCATACACGTGTCATTACTGAAGGAGGCAATTACAACTTACCAAAGTCTCTCGCCAGCCTCCATGACACATTTATCTAAACACTATAATTGAAAGGACCAATATTTTTCTTTCCCTGTGACTATTTGCACTGTAGGAAGCCTTTCTTTAAACCAGTGCCTCTCTCTATTAATGCACTTCTCCTTCCCTGTATATATTGTTTGCAACACAAAGGGTTTTTTGTTTAATTTTAATAGGGCTACGTGGCAACCAAGGTGTTTTCAAAGAACACCTGCATCATTGCTACAACCAGCAAGAGGTTTTGGCTTGGCAAACATTTTCCTACACCACCTCAAGGAGACAAGGTAGGATGGTGGTTAAAAATGGTGCAAAAGCAATTGATTGTGAGTGAAAAGCACTTGTTCCTATTTACACAGGAGAAAAGGCTCCAAGAACTGAAGAGATCCCTCTCAGCAGGGCTGAGTCACTTGAGAAGTTCTTTGAAAAGTTGCACTGCCCATTAATAATGCCAATTTACTGTTCAGCCTGGCCTTGGACACTTCCAGGGATGAGGCAGCCACAGCTTCTCTGGGCAACTTGTGCCAGGGCCTCCCCACCCTCATGGGGAAGAATTTCTTCCCAATATCCCATCTAACCCTGCCCTCTGGCAATGGGAAGCCATTTCTCCTTCACTCCAGGCCCTTGTAAATATCTCAATCTTTCCCGTCAGCTCCTTCACATACTGGAAGGCCACAATAAGGTCACCCAAAGCTTCTCTTCTCCAGGATGAACAACCCCTTTCCTCATAGCAGAGTTGGTCCATCCCTCTGATCATGTTGGTGCCTCCTCTGGACTGGCTCCAGCAGCCACTGGTCCTTCCTATGTTGGGCCCCAGGGCTGGGGGCAGGTCTGCAGATAGCAGAGGGGCAGAAGCCCCCTGGAGCTGCTGCCCATGCTGGGGGTCAGCCCAGCATGTGGGGGGGTTTCTTGGCTGTCGGTGCACATTGATGGGTCATGTCCAGCCTGTTCCCCACGAGGCTCCAGGTCCTTCTCAGCAGGGCTGCTCTCAATATGTTCATTGCCAGTTCTGAACTCCAGTGCTGGTTTTCCTAAATGCTGTTTTCTGGCTTTGCTTCTTTGATGCTCAGGGACTTGGGCCTTACCAACTGCCACCCAGAGAGAATCGCTTCATTATCTCCAGGAACAGACTCCAAAGCTTGAGCCCCTTTGGAAAACGCATCCAAGCCCTGTGCAGAGGAATTCCCTCTTACCTCGCTTACCCAGCTCCTGGTGAGTCTGCTACTGACAGCCTTTGTGTTCCAAAATTAGGACAGGTTAACAAGATTACAAAAAAAGATTCAAGCAGACATGAGCTTGTCACTTAGTGAAATCCCGCGGTTTTACATGATTTTTTATATATCCATGTATACATACCTAAGGAAATGCAGCAGGTCTGTCACTATCCTGTGAACAACCTGGAGCCCTGCAATTCTCAGGAAGTTTCTGGGCTCTAGCTCTTGATGTAAGTCTGGAATTTTTAGGCAACTAGTTGGAAGCATTTCAGCTACATTTTTATTTTTATATTTTCACAGTCCAAATCCAATCAGTTTTTCTTTTTCTTTCAGGATCAAACTTTTTAAGACGATCAAACTTCTCATCAGGATCAAACTTCTTAGAGTGAGATATTTCATGATTGACATTTAAGATTAATGAACTGGCTGTTTATTACTGTGGTCACTCCTGACAAAGTTTGCAGAAGAAAATTCATAGAATTGTGTACCCATAAGTAAGATTTTTTTCCCTTGATAATCTTCTCTTGGACATATTTTCAATCATTTATCTTTCTTCTGCTCTGTGGGGAAGCTGTTGAGTCTCAGTAAAATTTATCATCAACCTACACTGGTTTGTGCTGTGTTTTTACAAATCCTTTGAAAAATCAGAAGCAATTCCAGACAAGTTGCAAAACTAATGTTCTTGCAAAATCCCAATATTGGCATTTAAGCCTCTTCCAGTACAACTTCACAGGGAGAGTTCACATGCTGCCTCAAGCAATTATTCATGAATATTAGAAGAAAATGGCGCTATACCTACTACATTACCCATATTAAGGATACATGAGATCAGTATGACTGATTTTTATTTTGACTTCTACTTAACACAGTAAAACAGTAGTAATGTAATGCAATGTGAAATGTTTTGTTTTAAAAATAAATATTGCCATGCAATATGGCCAACTGCCAATAGACAGATACACTATTGCTCTGACCAGCCCAGAAACTGAATTGCAGATAATAGAATTAGGAAGTGTATTAAATGAAAACAGGTGTTAGGACAAAAGCAAAGTAAAAAGCCTGAGCTTAGTTTCTTCACTGAAAACTTCAGCAACTCACTCTGGAAAACACCACATCTTTACCTTCCCTCCTCACTCAAGGACCCTTTCCTTGCTCTTTGAAAGCAGTTACTCTAAGAGACACTTTACACACTTAGGAACACNGAATAGCAGGGCACAGCTGCTCCTGGCAAGGGACAATGCCTGCTGCAATACCGTCCCACTTAAAGCCAGAGCTCCAACAGGAAAGCAACACACCGTCAGCAAGGTCCAGCTGCTCGCAAAACTGCTTTAAATTCATGCACTTAGGAGTAAAAAATCTGCCAACAATTATAAATAATAAAGCTGGAAACATTGTCTCAGGGTTGCTTTGCCAAGTTGGAGGCACGGATGCCTCAGCCCTCACCACTGTATTTTAGTGGGTGCTATGGTGACCCAATAACATACAGTATATTTTGGAAGGTAAAAAGGCTTTCACATATTTTGTCTAATGCAAAGCTTTTTATGCTCCTGTTTAAGCCCTAGGATATCTCCGGTCTTAACTTTGATGTGAATTTTCAAACGTAAATAGTACATGTCAGAAAAATACAAAAAACAAATTTAATTTTTCACTGCAAATGGATTCTTATTTGATAACTATCACACTCCAGCAGGTCAAAGTGTTCAGAAGTACAATCCCCATGTTTATCAAGTAGTTACACCAGGAAATAATTTTCAGGGACAAGTGACAGGGAAACAAATGACAAAATAATTTTATTGCAACATTCAGCACTTTCACAGTGATTTCTGAAAACATATAAAAGGTGGAGGGTTCACACTGCTCTTTCTACCTGCAGGAGCATCAGCTCTGCAGTCAGGATGAATCTCCCTGTAAGTATGCATGCTTTTCTTCCTTATAAACTGAAACTTTGATTCAAACCCATTTCTTTATCCTTCAGAAGGGCTTCTGCCTCTCTGGAGCACTAAGGCTTTCTCTGGGGACATTTTGCTCCTCCAGAAGGAGCAACTCAGCCCCTGTTCCCCAGAGGAGCTGAGGAGGTAAGGATTTTTTCACAGCTTGGCTGTACATTATTCAGAAAATCGGAAGCCTAATCCATGTCCATTATTATCAATGCTTTTGCACAACTGGAGCACTGCACTAGTGGATCAAGCCCTTCCCTGTAATGCCAGAGCAGAAGAAATGGAAAAGCTTTCTCCTCTTGTAAAATACCTGTGTGTGCCTGCACAGGTCTGAGAAACAACTTGGGATTCAGCTCTTGAAAGAGTGAATGTGAAATGTGTCTACTTTGCAGCACCCTGGGGTAAAGCAAGGGTGACTCCCTTTCAGGACACTGATGCAATCCCAGAATGAAAGCAGAAAAGCATCCAAGGAGGACCCTTAAACATCAGATTGGGAAAAGGGAAGGAGGATTCTCATGACCAGATTTGTCAGCCAGCACTGCAGTTACACGTTTGTATTTGATTTTCATTTCAGATTTTGACTGCAGTCCTTCTTGGACTTTTTCTGACCCCAGCCTTTGCTGATTACGTGAGTACAAGCGAACAATTTCCACATGCATGGCTACTCTGCCTCTATTCCCTGCTTCATGAAATCTCCTTGATTCTTCCTCCACCACTTTGAAGGAAAAGAATTGAAGTCTTCTCAAACAGATGAAACTCTAAAGGCACCAGATGACAGGAGTCAGATGCAGCAATGATTCGTGGAATCCTTGAAAAAAATTCTTACGGCAACTGCCAAATGCCAGTGCCTTGATTCTGTGTCTATTTGAAAATTCTGAGGGCACTGCAGGCTCTTGGTGGAGGGAACTGAACTACTTCTAATGTGGCAAGGGTTTTTAAAAACATTGGAAACAACACTGATTAATATAGCCATCTAAAAGTGCTCCATTTGGTTTTCCAGTCTCAGCAGACAAATCAAAACCAACAAATCATCTTTGATGGAAACACCCATATCACTATCACCGGTATCTCACAAAGCGTGAAGATCAATAGTCAAACAAGGGTGGCAATCATTGAGCAAAACAGCAAAAATTTATCATGGAAAACTGTCTGGAACTACAACACGGTGAGTGGCAGGGAGGGGGATTGTTGAAAAGCTGACACAGGGATGGGGCTTGTTTGGTATTCTGATCATTTGAAATAAATTATGTGGAGTAGAAACTCTTGGCATTTGTCACTATTTCCATCCCAATTTTGACCCAAACGCAGAACATGGAAAAACCAAATTGTGAATGCTAAATACTTTTGTATTACAGGGCGTGATTGCAACCAAAGTCACACAACAGAACACCTGCTACATTTCCCTCATGAACAGAAATGAGATGCCCAGTTTTGATAAACTGGCACGCCTGGCTGCAGAGAGCAGGGTAAGATTCCAAAGGAGCAGCAGGTTCTTACCATTGAAAATTATGGGGTAGTTCTTCATGTGCTGTAACTTTTTGAAGAGGACCAGGTTGTCCTCCAGGTTGTGGAAGGCTTTCCTCTTTCTCAACACTAATGAAGACTGGGAATTTGTTGTAGGAATGCTTTGCCTAAAGAAGAGAGGGGCTGCATCATTCCAACCCCCAGTTCTATTTCTAAACCATGTTGAGCTCTGCAGCGTGACAAAAAATGCCTTTCTCTGAGGAGCCCTTCAAAGGTTTTGATTCACTTTGCATGCCAGGATCTCCAAATCCTTCACAGACTTTTTAGTACCAAACCGCATTGGTCAGCTCAGAACATGGCATTGCAGCTGCTCTTGGCTCAACTCCCTTCTCCTGCGGGGCATGAGAGAGACTCTCCTTATACCACAGCCTCTCCCCCTCATTTGTGGAAAGAGCCACAACAGGAGGCCTGTGGACCTAGCTGAGGAAGGAGCTGGGGAGCAAGGGGAAGCCGAGGGTGTGGGAGGAAAGAGCAGGAAACAGCAGCCAGGGACTTGGGCCAGGCCACAAAGCATCTCAGGAGAAAAAGAGCATGGCAATTCATTCAAAACAAAGCCCACAGGAGGCTTTCAGAAAGACCTGGCCCACGAGAGCACCCAGGGCCCTCAGAGAGGGGCCACAGGCATCACCTGCAATGAATCCAAGAGCAAATGTATCTGCCCTGGCTTGCTGCTGCCCTCTTTGCTTCCAGTTACAACAGGATGCAGGAAGAGACTTCTCCTGCTGGCCTTCCAGCCAACAGCCTGAGGGCATCAGAGCAGCAAGGGCAGCAACTGAGCAAATGCTTGGAAGGAGCTCTGGCTACACAGAGCAGACGCACTCCTCCTCTTCTGCGCTTTCCTTGCACTGCCACTTCCCCCCAGGCTCCCTGCCCCTTGACTCCCTTAGAACAAGCTCTGCCTTTGCTGCTGCCTTCAAGGCTTGCTCGTGGTCTCACACGTCCCCAGGGGATTTAAAGGTGTCCCTATAGGCAGTTTGGGCTCAAACCCCCAGCCCTGGTGCAGCCTTCCAGAGCTAGCAACAGGCCTACAAGGAAGCAGCTGCTGACACTGAGCTTGCTGAATGCTGGCTTTTGATGTTTAGAACCTGATCGGTCTTGGAAGGCCTACCAAGAAGATCACCTTTGTCACCAATGGATTGGTCAACAACCTCAACTCCTACGGAATAGACATCACGGCTATGTGCAGCGGACTCACCACCTACATGGCTTACGAAGTTCACGGTGAGTGCAAGCACGGGAATTCTGACTGTTACGCACCTGGCCTTTGTGTCTCTTGGGGCATGACAAAGGCACAACGGCTGCTCTTCCACCTCTCGTCGGACAGAGAGCAAGGGCTTCTGAGCAGTTGCACAAAGGGTTAGGCACCTCCACAGGCCAGGACTAGAACAGGGCAGTGTCACAACCTCCAGAAATGACCCAAACTAAAACCCATACAGCTCCCTTCCTGGAAGCTTAATGGGGCTTAAATTTGGGCCCAGAGGGTTTCGACTCANTTCTTCAACCAAATGCGGGAGGGCTCCAGAGCTGCTGCCCAAAGCCAACCCTGATGCCCTTCTTGCCTGGCAGCTCCTCTTTTGAGAGGTTCCTGCTTGGGGGTGCAGATGTTTCAAAAGAACAGTGGGGGAGCAGAGGTTTCCATCCAACACCTGGAGCATGGATTTACACTGGCCAGTGTTCTTGCATGCATCAACTTCTAATGGCACCAACTGACACCTGTCAGATACAGCGATGATTCACTGTATCCATGAAAAGAATCCCTTACACCCTCTGACCATTGCCACAGCCTTGACTCTGGCTCCTTTGGAAAACACTGGGGATAGTGTTGGCACTTCCCGGGGCGCTGCNCAGCGATGATTCACTGTATCCATGAAAAGAATCCCTTACACCCTCTGACCATTGCCTCAGCCTTGACTCTGGCTCCTTTGGAAAACACTGGGGATAGTGTTGGCACTTCCCGGGGCGCTGCAATTCTTCAATTCTGTAGCAGGGATGCTTTGGAAACCTTGGGGACACCACTGATATCCCTTCAAACATGAAATATCTTCTTTCCCTTGGTGTTTTAGTCTCAGCAGATTCCCGG
>VWYE01012762.1:0-61178 GCA_013398995.1 Alaudala cheleensis
CCTTTTTCTTAACCCCCCATCAGTTTTACATCTTTCTTCTCAAGCTGGAGCTGGGGCATCCAGAGCAGAGGGGACTCTGTGCACCCACACCTCAACCAGGTGAAGCTCAGCCACCACCTCCTCTCCTCCGACAGACCCCCATTCTTGCAGATCTCTCTGGGACAAGGTCGGAAATTCCTGTCCTGGTCAGAGGCATCTTCCCACCTCAGGGATGTGGTTCCTAATGCAGCTCAGCTCAAAGTGACGTTGAGACAGAACTAAGCCAAGCTGCTCCTGCTCCACTTGGGCTGCAGTAAGCCAGGAACCAGCTTTAGATCCGGGTTTGGATGACCTGATTTTACCTTCTCCTATAACCTGGGAGGGCGGGGGCCCTGGCACAGGGTGCCCAGAGCAGCTGTGGCTGCCCCTGGATCCCTGGCAGTGCCCAAGGCCAGGCTGGACCCTGGGGCTTGGAGCAGCCTGGGACAGTGGGAGGTGTCCCTGCCATGGCAGGGGTGGGATGAGTTGAGCTTTAAGGTCCCTTTCAACCCCACCCATTCCATGTTTCCCCCTTACAGAGGACGAGCATTTTTCCATTATTTTCTATAACACCACCTAAAGGGAACAGAATCTGTGTCTGCAGCACTTTGCTCAACACAACCCCTGTGCCCAGGCAGCCTCAGCATCCCAGCCCACCCTGCACAACAAACACATCCTGAACATGGCCTGGAGCTCTGTCAGGAGGGTTCAGGCTGGAGATCAGGGAAAGGTTCTTCCCCCAGAGGCTGCTGGGCACTGCCCAGGCTCCCCAGGGAATGGGCACGGCCCCGAGGCTGCCACAGCTCCAGGAGCCTTTGGACAGCACTGCCAGGGATGCACAGGGTGGGGTTGGTGGGGTCTGTGCAGGGACAGGAGCTGCCGTGGATGATCCTGGTAGGTCCCTGCAGCTCAGGATATTCTGTGGTTCTGTGCCCCAAACACCACGAGCAGTTCGTGCTGTCACTGCCCCACACCGAACCCGCAGAGCCCTCCTGGCTTTGCTCCCCGAGGCAGGAATTCCCCAGCAATGGGAGCAGGGAGTGAGCAGGACCCGGCTCAGCAGGGCTCCAGGGAAGCAGACAGCTCCGGTGTTACCCACTCAACAAACCCAGGCAGCTTTTCCCGTGGGGATGCTCAGCACTGGTGTGTGCAGTCACACACAGGAACTGCACAGCCCCTCTGGCCCTCGCTTACCCCAGCAGCTTTACAGGTTCTCTGGGATTTAGGGCCTATTTTAGCCTTTATCCTAAAGTGAAAAAGCACCCAGCCAAAAGAAAACAACCCCCAAAATCATTAGACTGAGAACTATCAGCAGTGATTAACAGAGAAGAACAACAAAGGAGCTCCCAAAACACACGAGCTGGGAACAATCGAGGGGAGCTCTTGGAGAGGAAAGCTTTCCATCAGCTCAGCACAGCACTGAGCCATGGCTCTGACCCATCCTTCCCCTCCTCTGCCACACCAAACACCCCGGGGCAAGGTTTGTTTTCACCAACCAACTTCCATCATTAGAAATAAAACAGGATAATCAATTAAACAGGATAAATGTGCTAACACACATGGTGGAGAGCAGCCCATGCTGCCAAGGCCTGGGCTCAGCCCCAGTGCCCATCCCAGCACGAGGCTGGGGTGTCACCAGCAGCTCCCCCAGCACTTGGCATCCCTGCCTGTTGGGGAGGATGAAAGTTTAACAGGAAAACCTTACGGATATGAATGCTCAGCAGAAAGCTCTCTGACTGTAGAGATGGTATGAGGAGATGAAAGTAAGTTTTGATATAGAAGAATAGAAGATTTCTAAAAGTAAGGATTGCTGAGCCAGTTGTTACTGGATAACTGAGGAAGCAAAGGTTGAATGAGCTGGAAGAAGGTTTTATGGCCAGAGCAAAGGATTTGTTGACCACAAACAAAAAGATGCTATTATCAAGTAGAAATGTCTTAGCAATAGCACAGGCAAACAAAAAGATGGATTTATGAAGTAGAAGAATTTTCCACTGCAAGAAAACAGAAAAATAACTTTCAGCTTAAAATGTAACATTCTAACACATAAGATTAAATAGTTACCAACATAATATGGTAATTTCAGTAGTTTTGATAGGCTATAGGTAAATGTAAAGGTATTGTGTATGATGCTGATTGGTTGTTGTGTATTAAGATGCTCAGCAAAGAAAAATATCTAATGCATTGTAACCAGAACTAAAGGGGCTGAAGGTTTGCTGTGAGCTGTAGCTTTTGGGCTTGGCTCTGTCACCCAGGACCCACAGCTGCTGTAGCATCTTCTATACAATAAACAAGCATTTTTAAAGACCCACCCTGAAGTCCAAACTCCTTCTCGACGTATTCTACACCTGCCAGTGGATCAGGATCCGCTCCTCTCTCAGGAGAGACATGAATTGCCTTGTCCAGGGCCATGGGAAAAGCCACTGGAAACCTGGGAGAAAGAGCCCACGTGGCCCTTTCCATGTGTTTTCCCAGTGGAACCCGGTGCCACATCACTCATGTCCTCTGGGAGGGGTTTGGAGCTCTGCTCTGCAAAACACCTAAACCTGTGCTCAGAGCTGAGCTTGGCCTCAAGGGTTTAACAGGGAGGTCCTCAAGGTCTTGTCCAAGAGCTTCCAGAATGACCAGGAGATGGAGGATGGTGCTGGCAGTGCCCACTGGGGAGCCTGTGAGGCCTCACACTCCCACCCTCTGCTCGTTCCGACATCCCTGCTCTCCCTGGGGAAAGCTCTGGGATCCCCCCGTGTGGAGCTCTGGGCTGTCCCTGGGGAAAGCTCTGGGATCCCCCTGGGGGAAGCTCTGGGATCCCCCTGGGGAAAGCTCTGGGCTCTCCCTGGGGAAAGCTCTGGGCTCTCCTTGGGGAAAGCTCTGGGATCCCCCTGGGGAAAGCTCTGGGATCCCCCTGGGGGAAGCTCTGGGCTCTCCCTGGGTGGAGCTCTGGGCTGTCCCTGGGGAAAGCTCTGGGCTCTCCCTGGGGAAAGCTCTGGGATCCCCCTGGGGGAAGCTCTGGGCTCTCCCGAGCCCCCGGAGCAGGCACAGCCCGAAATCCCCCGCGGGATCCCGCACCCATCTCCAAGCTCCCTCTGCTGTTCCCGAGCGCGTGTTACATTCCCTGCATCCCTGTCCTCCCCCCGCAGCCGGACCCCAAAGGACACCCCCATCCCAAACCCTCACAGCCCACCCCACACATCCCCATCAGCTCCCAGCGGGACGGGAAGGACGCAGGGGTCAGGGGCAAGGCGATGTTTCCTTGGAGCAAGTTCCCCCGAGCGGGCTGCAGCTGCCTCCACATGGGCATGGCCACAAAGGAAGGCACAGGTTCCTTTTGCTGAGGAGCCTAAAGACAGCACACGGCTTCCCCCGGCTCCACCAGCGCCCGCCTCGACTGGGGATGATTCATCTCCATCTCCCGAGGATTTTTCTGGTAACTGCTGCAGATCCACCTTGGGATGACAGAGCAAAACTAGCAGCAAACCAATCTCGTCGCTTCTATTTTTTCCCCCCCAGTGAAAAAGCCATAATTTCAGGACTGAGGTATCAGAATCACAGTTAAGGACGAGCTGGCTCCTTACGCAGAGATTTTTTATTTTTTTTTCTGAAAACCTGTTTTCAGCTGACAACGTTAGAGCTGCCACCCATAGATTTATTGGGGGAATTTATGAGCCAGCAAGGAAAGCCACCAAAAAAGGAGGAAGCAGAATCCATTCCAAATCTGGGGATAGGGAACATGTTTCAGTGGGATTGAAAGGTGTTAAAGTCAGTAAGCCAGAGAGAAAGCAGCACGAAATAAATACAGATACCCTCTAATCCCTAAATACTCTGTCTGGAGGACATGGAGACCTGTGCTGCAAACCCAAAGCAATAACTCCTAAAGGGCAGCCAGACCTGCTTCCCAGACTGATAAGGAATAAGGATGAAAGCAAGGAAGCAGCAGGACAAGTTAAACACAAACACGTGGCGTGGCATTTATAAAGGGGGAAAATAAGAATGGTTTTCCTTGGCTGGGACTTTATTTCCAGTTGGCCCAAGGGAGGGAGGCTGCTCTGGCAGAGCCTGGGCATTGCTGGATCCCATCCCCACGCTCCAGTGTCCAACATCCCCACACCTGGAAGGGTTCCCTGCCCTGAAAATGCCCACACCAGCATTTGTGGTGCTTTTCTGTGCCCACCCCCACAGGAACGATGGACACCTGAAACATCTCGTGGCACATGTGAAGGCAAGGCCAGGGGTTGTCACCACCTCTGCCTAAAGCTGTCCCCAACAGGGACATCCCCCTGCAGTGGTGACAAGGGACACACTCAGCCCTGTCCTCCCAGAGCCACCTGAGGGGCAAAGCTCTGCCTCCAGCAAACCTCAGCAGGGCCACAGACCCATGACAAAGAGAAAAGAGAGGAATAACGGGGTCACAGACTGGATTGGGGTGGAAGGGACCTTAAAGCTCATCCCATTCACCCCTGCCATGGGCTGGGCCACCTTCCTCCATCCCAGGCTGCTCAGAACCCCATCAACTCAGCCCTGAGCACTCCCAAGGACAGGCAGGAACAAGGCTCCAAAATTGTTTTTAAGTTCAAGAGGCACATTTGCAGTTCATCAGATTTTTATGTGTGTGTGCATATATATATATAAAATATATATCACAGACACACCATTTTTTATGGTTTTTTATTCAGCTCCTGGGCAAATGAGGCAGTTTATTATTTTTATTTCTCTCCCCAGCACACGCAGGAAGCTCAGCAAGAACTGAGCTGCACACAGGCAGCAAAGCCCTCCCCCTCCCTTAAATCCCTTTTAAAATCCCTAAAGGGAGTAATTTACTAAAGAAAACAGAAATCCGAGGTCACAGCGTTGTCAGAAAGGCAGTGGAGGGCCAGGGCAGGTCCTGCTGGGGAAATGCAGGGGCTGAGCAGGCAGGAGCTGAGCCCCAGCTCTCGTTTATCAGGGACAGCCCGGGATAATCCAAACCATCCCCAGGTCCACGAGAACACAGCACTGATGGGAAAAGCTGGCAGGAGGCAGAGCCAGGGCCAAGTGAGAAATAAGAACCAGAACACCTGGCTGCAGAAATGGTCTAAAACATCCCCAAATAATTAGCTCCTCAGCATTATCCCTTTCAGCAGGAATGACTGGAAATGAATTGGTATTTAACCAGAGACTCAGAGGCTTTAACACTGCAATATTTTCAAGCTGGGAAGAGGGAAGGGGGGTGTTGCTCTACATTTCTGCCAAGTTCTCAGGGGCTGGGATAACAGAGCAGCAAAAATAAAATAAATTAAAATATAAAAAAGGTTGAACTTGGAACATCCAAGCAAGAGAATTTATGGGAACTTATTTAAGGCTCAGCTCAGTTTGGGTTCCAGCACTGGGCAGTGCAGGGGGGCTGTTGCTGCTGACAGGAGCCTGTGGTGACAAACACCCCACGAGGTCACAGCAGGGCTGGCACAAGGGGTCAGTGCCAGGCAAGGACTGTGGCAGAGCCTGTGCCAGGCTCACTCAGCCCTTGGGGGGCTGAGGCACCAAACCCCACGGCCAAAGGGACAAAGGCAGTGAGGGACAGCACAGACAAGCAGGGCACAGCCCTCCCCACAGTGCTGCTCCCGTGGGGTTTGCACCTGGCAGCTCCAACTCATTTTGGAAACGCTTCCAGCACTTCTCCAGCCCAGCCAGTCCTTCAGCCACTCGCCCTTCACGGGATCTGCCTTCACCAGGAGGAAACTTCCCACAGCTACCCTGCAAAACTGTTCTTCAGGTGAGCCCCAGATTCTCCTCTTTCCCAGGAAACAACCTGTGGAGGGGTCCTCCAACACCCACCATCAAACCCTCCAATGAACACCTCCAATATCCATCCCACAGCATCCTCACCTCCCCCTGGACTGAGCTGGTGGAACAGGAGCCCTCCCTCCACCTGCTGCTGGCCTTCAAACCCCAAACAAAGGCAGAGGGAAGACCAGGGGGCAATTAACAGGGAGGAATTCATTTCTTGAGCAGCTCCAGCTCCACCAGGCATGAAAGTTGAGGATGCTCTCGGGGGAGGGAAGATTCTTGTCTCAAGGCAAACTGGCCTACTCACTCTATTTATAGAGGAGAGGCAGCACTGGAGCCCTGCTGCAGCTCAGCAGAGCCCACTGACATGCTCTGCTCGTTATGCAAGTGCTCCAGAGCCACGTGTGTCCCCTGGCCCAGCCCCACAAGGAGCTGCAAGGGCCATGAATGTCCCAAGCAGGGCAGGAGTGCCCATCCAGGACACCCCTGGGGACAGCAGTGCAGAAGCTCAAGCAGGGGCCATCCCTCTCCTGCACTGGCACAAACTGGGCCTGGAAAAGCAAAAGAGAGAATCCAGCTTTCCCTAAACCCCTCAGCTGGGAAGGACATGGAACTGCAAGGGGAAAAGGGCAGCAAATGGGCTTGTTTGGAGGCTCCTGTTGATGGGAATGGAAACACATTCTGCTCTCTGGTGTCAGTGCCAGGCCTGGGGACACTCCAGTGTCCCCTCATCCATGGATGGCCAATGTCCAGGGAGCAGAGGCTGCTGCTGCAGGCAGGATTTTGGCCCTCAAGGTGCTGTGCCTGCTTTTGGGACCAAAACAGCCCCTTTGGGAGCAGAAGAGCCTCTTTGGCCACCTCCAGTATCCACAGGAGGCAGATGTCAGTCAGTGACCATGATGCAGCCAAATTAATGAATATCCCCTTTCTTCTCCTTATCTTTCCCCAGCAAATTCAGCCTCCTAAAGAATGCTTTGCCTGCCTCCTATCTCAGCTGGGAATGACAACAAAGGAGCCAGCAATGGGAATTTAATCCTCATCTTTTAGGATAAGGTCACGGGATGTTTCAGGAATTCAGAGTTCTCTTTGTGCACCGACAGCAAGAGCAAGAAAGGCACAATGAACAGCAAAATCTTACAAATCTCGTGCTCGTGGGAGCCCTCAAAACTGAAAATCTGTGGGTTTATAACCCCAAATCCAATACATCCACAAATACAGAGCCCTTGCTCACATCCCTCAGTCCAACCCTTGGGAGCTTCCCACAGGGATGGGATCAAACTGCAGAGCTCTGAGGGTGAGCAGCAAAATGGGAATGGTTTTTCTCCCCACAGCACCTGCCACCTTGCCCAGCACAAGGGATTCAAGTAAAGCCACTAAAGAAAAATATTTCAATCTCCACAGATAAATTCCCAACCAGAGCTGATTCCTACAGAGTCAGGGACACTTGACCATGGAGCAGAACTTGCTAAACACAACAGCCTGTGCTGCTTTTGGGGATAATTCACCAGCACCCAGGGATTTCCTGGGCCTCTCCATCACCCCACCAGCCTGCCTTGTGACTTACTCATCATCCTCAATATTAACCTTTGAGAAACTGCTTAAAACTCCAAATTTGGGTGCCCCAGGAGTTCATCCTGTAACAATCATCTTTGAGCCAGAGGGGACAATCAAGGAACATCACTCAGGGGTTCTTCAGCACAAACAGAGCAGGATTGGGAGTTTCACCCCGGGATGATCCAGCCTTTCCCAGCACAGCTCACAACACCTGCAGGGACACCTGGGAGCTGAACTCCCAGACAGGGCCCTGCCTGGATTTCTGCCACATCACCCTGGAGCCTGCAGTGGGGTGGGATGGTGAGAGGGCAGCTCTGCCTGCTGGGGCTGAGCACCAGCTCCCTGTGCAGTGCCACACCTTAACATCCAAAAACCCCATCAGCCCTTTGCCTGCACCTGCCACCTCTGCTGGGAGCAGGAGAATCTCAGACAGGGCAGAATGTCCCTGCTGGGGACACCCAGACTGTGGTCCCTGGGCAGAATTCCCACCACTGACACCCAGATTCTCATCTCTGGGCAGAATGTCCCTGCTGGGGACACCCAGATTCTCGTCCCTGGGCAGAATGTCCCTGCTGGGGACACCCAGATTCTCATCTCTGGGCAGAATTCCCACCACTGACACCCAGACCAAGGGATCATACAAATCATTCTGGGCACAGAGGGACTGGCCCAGGTTGAAGTGGAACCAGTAATTAACACAATTTCTCTTGAACTCATCTTCCCGTCGTTACTAGAGGCAGGGAAAGCAGCTCTCAGGCCTTGCTGGAGCCAAGGAATGGGGAAAGCCACCTCAGGCTGGGATTTGGAGCTGCCCCAGAGGAAAGAGTGCTCTGGGGTTTGCCAGACTGCCTCAGCTCCAGTGCACATCCTCAGAGTAAACCTATAGTAAACTTACCCCAATGTACATCCTCAGAGTAAACCTGCATTAAACCAGCCCCAGTGCACATCCTCAGAGTAAACCTGCAGTGAACCAGCCCCAGTTGTACATCCTCAGAGTAAACCTGTAGTGAACCAGCCCCAGCTGTACATCCTTAGAGTAAACCTGCAGTAAACTTACCCCAATGTACATCCTCAGAGTAAACCTGTAATGAACCAGCCCCAGTGCATATCCTCAGAGTAAACCTGTAGTGAACTTACCCCAGTCTGTACATCCTTAGAGTAAACCTGCAGTAAACTTACCCCAATGTACATCTTCAGAGTAAACCTGTAGTAAACCAGCCCCAGTGCACATCCTCAGAGTAAACCTGCATTCAGGGTGGGGAATGCAATGGGTTCTGAGGGAACCCTGGGAATTGTCCATGTACAAAAGTGGGATCCCACTGCAGGAGCCTGGCTGGAATGTGGATGTTTTTGCCCCAGCCTTGGGGTGGGAGATTCAAAGAAAACAAAAGCAAAGCAGCAGCTCTGGGTGTGGGAAGGGCACAGATGGCTGAGACTGACACCTCAGGGAGGAACACGGGATCTTAGCAAGCTCTTGGAACATCACTTTTAACAAAAAGTGGGTGAGAGCAAAACATTTCTCGAGACAAATGCTCCTAATGGCAATGACAGAGCCAGGGAAAGCCCTGATGTGCCAGGCAGAGGCTGAAAAGAAAATGAGGATCCTGTAAACACAGCCAGAGTCCCAGGTCAGATCTGAGTATTTGACAGTTCATTGCCTCAGGCTCCATCACAGCAACGGCATCAGTCCTCAAATGGGGGTGACACCAAGTGACAACCTGGAGTTATTGAGGGAGGGAAAGGGGAAAGGAATCTGAGAACACTTTGGTGATTTAGACCCAGGGGTCCTTGCTCACTTTCACACAGTGCTGCCTGATTTCCCCACGGGCACACACTGGGATTAGCAACAGCAGCCTCCCAACTTCCAGGGATTCTTGCAAGGCTGAGTTCATTTCTTCAGCTGCTCCTTAAGGGAAGTTAAAAGCACGTGGCACTGCTCAATTACCCCTTGCACACATCTGCCAGGTGTCTGCAGTGTCCTAAGAGCTGTTTGTAGGGGACAGAGCTGTCCTTGTCCCTCCCTGGTGGCAGGAAGGTCACAGCAAAGCGGCACTGCCAGTGTCTGTCCTCACTCCTCCTTCCTACACAAGGACAGCAGCTTTTAATGGGAAAAACTAATAGAACAATGCTGAATATCAAGGATAATGCCAAGTCTAAGATAGTGGCAGTGCAGCTGCCACCTCTGCAATGCCTTCAGTTGCTCCAAGAAGAAATCCTGGGATTGCCACAGCCCCAGAGTCATACTGCTGTGGATTAAAAACACATGGAAGGCAGGAAAACTGCTTTTGCCACTTCCATATGGGAAGGTTGGGCACAGGTCAGCTGGAACAGCCAGGAAAGGCTTCCTCCATCCATCCCTTAGCCCCTCCTCCCCAGGTTGGCTCAGGTGTTTCACATCCCAGCTGGGAATGCAGAGCTGTCCTCACACACAGGGGCTGCACTGCCTGGGCAGAGCTCTGCTGAGAGAACGTGGTTATCTCATGGTTATCTCCTGGTTAACTCGTGGTTATCTCACAGTTATCTCACAGTTATCTCGTGGTTATCTCGTGGTTATCTCATGGTTATCTCCTGGTTATCTCATGGTTAACTTGTGGTTATGTCATGGTTATCTCGTGGTTATCTCCTCGTTATCTCGTGGTTGCAGGGGGAGCATGCTGCCCAGGAGCAAGAGAAAAAGCAAAATAAACCATTCCTCTTTTGTTCTCCTAAAGATCTCCTGCCCTGGGTGAGGACACAACAGTTCCCCAAAGCTCTGAAGCTTTGATTCCTGTTAGATGTTGAAGAGAGGCTCCTTCAGAGACCCCCAAGCCCAGCTTTACCAGGCCAGCCCAGTGGTTTCTGTCCAGTCCTGGGGTGTCCTTGGCAGCCCATTCCTGGGGCTCTGGGGGAACATCTGCCTGTGCCAATAATTTGGGTGTTTCCTGCAGTCCCTCCTGTCTGTGATCTGCCACATGAACCAGCTCCTGGCCCAGACAGCTCAGTTTGGGATCCTTCCCTCCTCATTTCAGGGCTTTGATCCCTTCCTGCCTGCTCCCAGGGACTTTGTTCACCATCATTTGCCAAACAGAGCTCATGAGCTCCCCATGGTACACAAGAACCCCTCTGAACCTCAGGGATCCCCAGCCAGGAGCTCAGGGAAGCTTTAGCTCCAACAGTGAAGCTTTCCTTGGTCTCCCTGTCCCTTCTAATGTCACCCAATAAAGCAATAAAGATCCTTTAGTGCCTTTTCTGCCATGAATTGCCCATGCACAGAGGGCACCACCCTCAGCCAGCAGAGCCAGGAACACTCTGTGCTCCCCAAAGGCTCCAGGACAACATCTGAGGTTACCAAGAAGCATCTCCTGGGAACACAGGTCAGCCCCAGGGCCTGTTCCCTTCCAGAAAACACAATTGTTCACCTAATGGGCAATTTGCTGCCATCTGGACACGGAGAGCTTGACCTGTGCTGTGCCAGACATCCCCATGAGGTCAGTGCTTGGCACCAGCAGGGCGCTGCCACTGCCTGGCACTGCTGGAGGAGTGGCTGCTGCTGAGCACAGATCAAAGGAGCCTCAGAGCTCTGATGGATCTTCCCAGTGTGCCCAGCAAGCACTGCAAGCTGATTGCCTCCTGTGCCACATGGGTGCTGGGCAGATCAGTGTGGGAGGGTGGCCCAAATCCCACTGCTCTGTCTCCAGAGCAGGGAGCAGCTCCTCACTTCCATGGAAAGGCAGTTTGTGCTGCCAAAAGTCGCTTTGCAATGCTCCAGGCTGAGCAGAGCCCACAGCTCTCAGCCCTGGGACACTCAGGTTCCCTGGGACACTCAGGTGCCCTGGGACACTCAGGTGCCCTGGGACACTCAGGCCCTGGCACTCGTGCAGGGATTCCAGCAGCAAGAGAACACCTCAAGGTTGTTCCAGCAAAGGCCACTCCAGCACCAGGTTTAAAAAAAGGGACAGCAAGGAAAGGGGAGCTTGGGAAGGCACAAATCCTCTCCTGCTCCAGCTGCACCTGTAGGGTCCCACTCAGGGCTCACTGCAAAGAACAGGGCCTGAACACCAGTTCCCTGCCCAGCACCCAAAGAGGGAAGCTGTGCCCTAATAAAGGAGCACAAAAACGCTGCAGGTTTGGTTTTGTTGAGAAGCAGAGCCCCAGGAACCTCTCTCCCTCCCAGCAGCTGGCCAGTGACCCCACAGAGCGGCTCTGACAGGGAGCAGAGCGACACAGAAGTTATGGGGATTTAATTCTCCTGCTTTTGGACTCCAAGGGGGAGCTGAGGACTTGGCAAAGGAGGGGAATGAGTGTGTGCACGCAGGCTGGGATGACTGGGCCTGTCTCCATGTGGATGAGCGAGTACGTCTGAGCAAGTGGGCTGCAGACGTGAGCGCCACGGCAGCAGCACATCCCCGAGCTCCTGCTCAGCCTCAGCCCAAAGCCTGCCTCATCCCCTCCTCATGAATTGCAAAGGACCCACCATCACACTCGAGCAGGCAATAAAAAAAATTTAAAAAAAATAAAAAGAGAAAAAAAAAAAAAAGAGCTGCCACCCCATGAGAAGGGAGGACCAGGGAACAGGAAGCCAAACACAGAACTATTTCCAGGAGGAATAACAACCATATGGAAAAAGTTACCAAGATGATGAATTCTGCCTTCAATATGTTCAAGAAAGAAAGTGCATCAGACCCAGTCTGGGGGTGGCCAGATCCTTCAAGAGGGGGGAGAAAAAAAAAAAGCTGCCACCCCAGCTTGAACTTGAACATTTGGTGTTTCATTTGCATCTTGGAATGAGGCAACAGTTATCAGTCAAACCTTGCATTCCTCGCTTGGATCCCTGCCTTGCCGGGTCACATTTGTGGCTCTCACATAACCAGGAATCCCCCCGCTGCAATATGCTGCTTCTGGCTCGGCCCTGCAGCCCAATTCCAGAGCAGCTGACATGGAAATTTACCATCAAACAACTATTCAAGTTTTACCTCAGGCTGTAAAAGCTGGAGCTGCTGTGCTCTGCTGAAGGAATGGAAAGCTGCCCTGGGCTCCCGTGCTCCGTGGCACCGTGCCACCCTGGTGTCCTCACATCCCAGAATCCAGGCTGGGGGAGTGCAGGGATGGGAACCAGCCCCAGCCCTGCACATCTGCAGCTCTCTGGAGGCTCCTTGGCTGCACTGCAAATGGCAAACGCCACCTGAATGAGCTGAGGATTTGTTCTGCTGGGTTTGTGATCCCATCTCACCCAGGGCTCTCCCTCTATTTTCACATCCAGTTTTATTTCCTCACTTGAAGGGCTGGGGAAAGGGAAGCACAAAGGGCTTGGAGGGTTTGCACAAGGACACCTCAGGCAGAGCAGCCCAGCAGCTGCCCTTGTGCAATTTCCCAAACATCTCCCCAGATTCCTCCCTCTCAGTTCACAGAGCAGCCCCCTGAGGCAATTCCACCGTGTGGAGACACCTCTCTGATTCCCAGTCTTCCAATGCAGATACATCACTCAAGAACTTAAAGATAATTGGGATGAATCCAGGTTTTTCTCCAATTAATGGCAATTTGTTTTTCTACTTTGCATCCCAACTTCATCTTGTGTCTCTCTTTCCATGCAAATCACCACCCACTTGCCTCCAAGGGTGGACAGCCTTTGCCAGTACAAGTATCCAGCAGAGAAATAAAGCTAGAAAGTATTAACCATCACTGGGGTTTTTTTCCATCACCATCAAGCTCTAAACACTCTTTATTCAAGCTACAAGTGGGCTGCTGTACATCTCCTGCAGATGTCTGTGTTCGAGGGGAGAAAACAGCAGCAGTGAAATCCTCTCGTGGCTCATTAACAGAGGAATTGCAGTTGGGTTCTTTGCTGCCAAAGGAGCTGTGCCACTGACAGCAGTGCCTGAGAGGGGCTCATTTGTTTTACAGCCCCCTCTGAACCCTACCCCAAGCACAATCACACCTCTCTTGCTCATCTCTTTTGTCCCAAAACCCAGATAATGACGGCAGAGACTGTTGCTCTTCCCCATTCCTCACTATATCACGCAACACAGCAACATCAAGCTTGTTTTCCCTAATTCCTACCCAAAACGAAGCTCAGTGAGACGTTTTCCAGCACAGAATAATTCCAACAGCGTGCCAGACCGTGAGCCCCACGGATGAAATGCAAGGGAAGTTGTTTTGCCCAAGATGCAGAAGTGACTCCACAGGATTAAGGAGCCCAAAGAGATTTTGCCACCAGCAAGGTTAAACAATTGCTTCTTCCTTCCTCCCCTCCAAAGTGGCTGATTAATTCGGAAGCAAGGTAAACAATAAACAGTGATTATGTGCATGGGGGTGATGATTCAGCCAAAGCAGCAGAGCAGCATTTGAGTAACAGGCTCCAAACATGGGCTTTATTTTCCCAGTGACGATTCCCCCGTGAGCAATGGAACAGGATGTCTCAAACAGCCACCAGGCAACAGCACGGCCCCAGTGTCCAGAGCTCCCCACACCAGCAGCCCAAAGGGCTGTCACCAAAGTTTAAAAAAAAAAAATGTAAAAAGAAAACCAGCCCTTGGGGGATCACACATTCCAGGAGCAGTTTTTTCCATGCAGGCAGCAGCGAACACAAAGCAGCTGGGACACTTCAACTGGCGTGGCAGTGCCTGGGAGAACATGCTGTGTCAAAAGAGATCTTCTGGAAAAGTGAAAATGTAGCAGGACACCTGCAAAATATCTCCTTTCTGCCTGCATAACCAAGCCCTGAAAAATTTAAATGGGTACTGCAAGAAAAATGTGCTGGGGGAAGTTCTGTGAAGCCATAAAACCCTGAGCCGTTGAGGGGATGAAAGAAATCATGAAGGCAAGCATTTGTGCTTCTGCTTTATGCCTCATATTTTTGTTTTGCCTCATAACAAGCCTGATTGGATCCTGTCTGTTCCTTGGATAAAGAGAAGATGGAAATGCTTTCTGTTGCATCAACAAAAAGCAGCATGAAAGATCTGCCCGGGCAGCGAGCCAGCCCCGAGCAGTGCTGGGGCAGTGCTGCTCTGCAGCTCTCCTCACACTGGAGAGCATCTCCACATCCTCACACCTCCTGCATCCATGGGGGTCACCTGTACCTGTTCAGTTTGCAAGCCCAAACACCACGACTGGGATGGGGAAAAGGGAACAGCCCCTCTGCTGTCAGAACCCAGGACATTCCTCTGGATGCCCTGGGTGGTCCCAGACCCTGGCAAGGGGTCCAAAAACCTCAGCACAGAGTGAAGAGCACCAGTGCCTTTGATTTCAGCCCATGGGAACATCAGCCAACCTCGTGTGAGGAGTTACAAACCACAAGAGTGTCATTGGAATGATAAGTGACATATCACAGGATGAAAAGTAGAATTTTGGGGTTTTGGAATGGGGGTCAGAAGGACAAGATGGAGGGATTTGGGTGTGTCCCTGTCCTCCTTCTTCTTCTTGTCCTCCATCTTCTGCTGTGATGGTGGCACTGTTGGATTGGAGTAGAAATGCAATGTCTAACACAGGTCACAGGTATTGGTAATTAACACGTAGTGCTCAATATAAAGGGTTAATGCTGCCCTGGGAGGAGGCTCAGATCTGGCACTCTGAGCTCCTGAATGGACCTCACAGGGCAGAAAAGAATGGAATAGATAAGAGAAGAATAAACAACCTTGGCTAGCAGAGACAGAGACTCTGGATTTCATTTCTGACGTGGGGCTGGGAAAAAAGAAGCTTTTCCTTACATCTCGGGACTCAAAAGACCCAGAAACCCGAGACTCTCCCTTTGTCCCTTTGAGGGTGGGCAGCTGGGAGCTGCACCAGGACATCACCAAAATCCCAAAAGCCTGGTAAATTCATCCCCACCTCTGTGGCTCATTGTCTCTCCCAGCTCATCCAGCCCCACCCTGGCTGTTTAAACTCACCTGATGTCCCCTGGTGTCACTGCCAGGGCCGTGGCAGCAGCAGCAGCAAGAGGTTAACAAATCCAAGGAATATATCCACTCCACTTAAGCAGAGCAGAGCAGCAAGGGGGCCCCGTGGTGTTGACAACTCCAACAGCAAATTAAGAAGCTGAAATAAAATGCACCATCAAGCAAGCAGCTGGAGTGAGGCCAAAAATCAGAAATAGATGTAAAGAAAAGTAGATCGAGAAATCAGCTCCAAGCAGGCTCATTGAGCTCAATTACTAGAAATTAGAAAAGGAAATGGAAAAATTGATATTGGAAGGGCAGAATGCATTCTGTGGCATCAGTGATGGCTGCTCTGTTTATTGTCTCCCTGCTAATCATGTTTTTACAGCGTGGGATTGGAGGTACCAGCTCAGGGTGCCATCGATACCAGAGGACAGCCTGACACTTGCAGGCAGCAATTCACAGCTTCTGTTTGCAACAGCAAACCTGAAGGGAAATTCAGTGGCTGGGGTCTGTCCCCGTGGCCCTGGTGACACTGCCATGTGCTCACAGCTCAGCCTGCCCAGCCTGGGGAACACCGAGGGGTTTCCCAGAGTTCCCATCAGGTCCCTTCTTGTCCATTTGAAGCCTGGTTTGAAATTCTGCTCTGCAGCCAAGAGCACTGACAGAGAGGAGACACTTATTTAAAAAGCAAAGAATACCAAAAAAACTCATGGGCAGCATGGAATAAAAGAAAATACTGAGTTCAAGAGACCCAGGGGGATCATCAAGTCCAACTCCTAAGAGAATGGCCCAGAAAAAACCAGCAGAAAAGTTTTAGCCCTCGTGGTTACAGGAGCTGCAGCAGGGAGCAGAGAGAAGCAGAGCCCACCCTGAAGAGGTTTGGGGTCATTATCCAGAGCCCTCAGAGCTCCCAGAACAGCTCAGAGCAGCAGCCCCTCCCTCCCCACAACTCTCCTTTCTCTCCTGAGCCCGCCCAGCTCCTCCCTCTGCCTTTGCACCTGGGAAAATCGGCCAAATCCTGCTCCGTTTTCTTTTGTGCCACACAAACCTGTCACTCCAGGTGTCCCAGAGACAGGATGGGGACAGCCCTGAAGTGCTCCTGTTTCCAGCACAGGGCAGCACTGCCACGTGTCCCACCCTTCCCACTGTCCCCTCATTGCCAAACCCCTCACAGGAAGGGGTTTATCCTGGTTTATCCCTGAGGGCGCTGCAAGAGATGCAAACCCCAAGTTTATTATGGACATTCCAAACTGCATCTCCTGCCTGGGGAGCCAGGATCCCAGAAAGGCTGAAAGCAGCTGCCTGGTAACTGCCATGAGTTCAGGTAAAACCACTTGGTTTGGCTCGAGTTCTTCTAAATTTGGGAGAATTTGTCCTCAATTCCTCAAATCTTTTGCCCAAAAATCCTTTTCCAGGGCCTTGGTTTGTAACTGCTCAATCTCAGTTTTCCTTCAGCCCTCCTGGCACAGCTCCACCTCCACTCCTTGCATCCATTCCCATCCTTATCCCTTGTGCTCAGGGGGTGCTGGTAAAGAAATTACCCCTGCAGGACAAAGTGCTCCTCCTGGAACGGAGCAGGAGCACAGAGCATCCCCAGGAGGGGAACAGCTCAGATTTGTCCCCAGGTGTGAGCAATCCCATATTGCAGAGCACGACAGGGCTCAAACCCAGGTACCACCTGTGCTCTGGGGTGGGGGCAGCCCCAGACACCCCCTGAGCAGGACTCCAGCCTTGCTGTCCCTTTGCCTCCCTGGAAGTTCCATTCAGCTTTCCCCTGGCAGGGATGGAGATGGATTGGGAGCTGGAGGAATCATTCTCTCTCCAGCTCACTTCTTAAACTGACTTAATTTCTTCAAAATGTTTTCTGTTATTAGATTTCAGAAGAGGAAAAAAAACCCTGTGAACTTACACAAGAAGAAGTAAAGAGACTGATCCCTGGGTTTGCTGATTTAAAGGGCTTGTGGGTACAAGCAACCAGAAGTTTATTCTTTCAAAGAATTCCTACCACTGGGGTCAGCTGCATCATTCAAGTTTTAAAGTTACCTGGGATGAATCCAGGTTTTTCTCCAATTAATGGCAATTCTTTTTTTTTCTCCTTTGCATCCCAACTTCACTCCAAAGTGCACTTGTGTGCTCAGCAGCTCTCTAAAAACCAACAAAATAACTCAGTCCTGGGAGGATATCTCATCCCCCATTTGGTGGGGTTGCCATTCCCTGTCCCTGAGGAAGGGCAGGGCCAGAGATGGCAGCTGGCAGAGGCTGCAGCCCCACACCCAGCACACCCAGCACTCCCAGCCCTGCCAGCACGTGCCCGGCCCACGAGCTGCTGGTCCCAGGCCAGCCCAGCACAGCGGGGATGCTCAACCACCATCTGATGGCTGCTTGGGGCCTTGTGGGAAGGCAGTGGGATTGATGCAGGTCCTGGCAGGCAGGTATCCATGTGTCTCAGAGCCGCTGCCTGCCAGGACCGGGCTGGGAGGGCGCCAGGCACGAGCGGGACGGGGTCCTCTGAGGTCTGCTGGCACCTCACGGCTCCTGCCCCGTGCTCAGACACGGTGCTCCGAGTCTGGCACCTCGCAAAAAGCTTCTCGTGCCCTTTGGGGATGCAGCTTTATCCCTTCTCCATGCTGCAGCTCCAAGGGGAACAGCACAGAGCCCCAGAGTTATCCCGGTTCCCTTCTCTCCCTTGGCTCAGGGGCTGCTGGAGGGGCTCTCAAGCCGGGACACTTCCTTTTCCTCAAGCAAAGGCCACAGCATGGAAAAGAAACCAAGAGGGTGGCGTGGGCCTGAGGCTCCCAGGAAGGCACCAGGGTTCATCAGGAGCAGCAGAGGAGCTGCCAGGGAGAAGGGGGCGAGGAGCTCCCGGCAAGGAAGGGCTGCAGGAGAGCAGGGGTGGGTGTGGAGATGCTGGGGAAGCTGCTGAAGGCGTGGGGTGATGGGGGGAATAAACAGGCAAAAAGGGATTCTGGGTGTAAAATATGGGACTTTGGTAAAGCAGCCCTGATTTGCAGAAGAGAAAATGTGGCCAATCTGCAGAGAAATCCCAGTCTGCCCATCTGAGAACAGCAGAGATTCAGACAGAGTGGCAAGCACAGAGCAGAGGAGGTGGAGCCCAAAACCCCAAAGCAGCTGAGCCTGGGTGAGGACCACAGCCCCATGAGGCACCCAGACAACCCAGGGCTGGGGGAATTTGTCGTGCTCCAGCTGAAATTCCCCCCAGCTCCCTGCAGAGCTGCTCCCTGAGGGAGGGATCAGAGGCTGGCTCCTGCAGAGCTCAGGATACGGCACCGCTCCTGAGTGGGCGGCACAGCCTCATCCTTCATGAATGAAAATTAAAAAAAATTAAAAAAAATAGAAAAGCAATACAAGAAAGAATCACACCACCCACCAGCAGGTGCTCTATAAATACCATGGCAGGGGGTGTCTGCAGAGGAACTGGAGGCATTGACTTCATGGCGTGCTCAGAGCCACAGATGCAGCTTCATTACCATGTAAAGCTCTTGGCTGAAACCTCCGAGCTGTGCTGAGCTGCTCTGAGCTTGGCCTGGATCTTCTGCCCCATAAAGAGCAGGAAAACTATGAACAAGCCCAATTCCTTCCCCTGGGAAACAGGAAAATGGTTGTATTTATACACAGTGGTACCTGTAGGCATTCCAATCCTCAGGAAAACATAACTATCATTTGACTAAAATTTAACTTAACTTCTGCTTGGAATATCCTGGATGAAAACACAACACTCAGAGTCCTTCCTCAAATAGTTGAGGTCTAAGCTGGGCTGAGGAGAGTTGGTGCAGCTGACCTTCACTTCAGTATAAACGTGCTGAGCTTTGCAACAGCCAGAGCAGGGCAGAATTAAAATATCTGGCAAGCTCCAGCTGAGCTCACCTGCCTGGTGTGCTCACTGGGCAGAGAGAAAGCAGGAATCCCAGCAGAGCCCTTCACAGCAATCAGTTTAGGGGGAAAAGTCATCGCTCTGTGGCTGAAGCAGTGCTGGGCAGGGCCCAAATCTAAGCTGAGCTGCACATAAATCACAAAACCACCTCATTCCTGCATCAACATCCCCCATCTAACAGTGACCAGACCCCAGTCCTTTAATTCCTGCAAGGCCCCCTAAAAATCTCCTCTAATGCACATTGCAGCAGTGTTCATTTAGAAAGACAAAAAGATATAAAATCACATAATAGCACAAAGAGACCTGTCTGCTGAGAAAAACGTCTGGGTTTACTGCTGCAGAGAAAGAACATTGTTACCTGGAGAATGAGCCCAGAGGAAGAGTGGGATGATGGGAGGGAACACAGGATGGGTCACACAAGGCAGAACAGGCTCAGGCACAGGCAGAAGCTGCTTGTGAGGGGCCCTGGAGTCTCTTGTACCAAAATCCTCTGCAAGGACAGAACCTGCAGGGCTCTGCTCTGCCACTGACTGTCTCAGCTTTGCTGCAAAGTCAAGGCATCAGGGAAACCAGGTCCATCTCCCAGGAGGATTTGAGGTGCCCCTCACATTGAGCCTGTGGGTGCCCCAAAGAGGATCTTTGCATCTCTGGCACAGAAGGTGAAACAACCTCAGGTTGTTACAGAACAAGCTCCAGCCATGACACAGCCAGAGCCAAGGCTGGGACCCCAGAGAACCAGGACTAGCTGAGCCCAACCTGTCACCTGGAGCCATCAGAGAGCTTTTGTCCCCATCTGGCTGGCTGGGAAGAGCTGGCACTGCCATCCCCATGGATATTGTCACCTCAGTGCTCTGCAAACAGGGCTGTGCCATGGCATCACACAACTGACAGCAACCTCAGGGGCTGAAACGCTCAGCACAGCCAGTACCTCAGCAAGTCCCTGGGCTGCTTTAAGGGACAATTACCCAGCTCTAAAGCTTCCTGCAGAACCTCCCCTCTGCATTGTCCTCCAGATTGAACTCAGTGTGAACACACCCACAGACCTGAGCTGGCTGAGAGCTAACGGGGTGCAGCTTGGGGTTTGGCCCTCTCTGAGCACAACAAAACTCAGCAGCACAGCGCAATAAACCTGAGCAGCACAGCACAGCACACCTGAGCAGCACAGCACACCTCACCTGAGCAGCACAGCTGCTCCATCTCCAGCCAGCCCCAAAGGCAGCCTCATGTTCCCCTCTCCTCAGGGGATGTGGGAGGAAAGGGAAATCCAGCACTTTGCCACAGCAACAGCAGTGCCAAGGGCCAAAGCACAGGTTCCCTTCCCTGTGGAAGCATAGAACCAAACACACAGCTCCTCCAAAAACTCCCTTCCAAGAGAGAGTTGAGCAGGGAAAACTCATTAAAAAGAGATGTACTCAAAATGTCCCAACAGTAAGTTTATGTGCCTGTACTCTCACTGGAGCTGTATGAGTGGAGAGCTTTATTCTGTTCCTTCACCTCTTTGAGCAAGAATGTGACTCCTCTGCATGCAGATCTAAAAATGATATTTTGGTGGGTTTTGTACAGTTATTCCTTGGATTAACTCCCACACCAGCTCTCCACATGTCTCATGTCATGGGACAGGGCACAGTTGATGGTTTAACCCAGCACTGGCTGATTCAAGAGGGACAAATGAGTGAAATGGCAGCACCCAACTCACCAGGGTGTGAACCAGGGAGCAAAACACAAACTCAGTAATCGCTCTGTAATTCACCTCTTCCATGGACCAGGCCCAAAAAGGAACAATCACAGCTGACCAGTTACCAACAACAACCTTTTGGTGATGTCAGACCCACAGCAAAGCCTCAGCCTCACTTCTCCAACAAAACTCATTGTCTGAAGAGCAACAAGGTGGGGAATGAGGCTTCTCATGGAGACCAAAACAAACCAACCTTCCCCTGTAGTCACAGTCTGGCCCAGCTTGAACTGCCTTTCTAGATCCTCTAGAAAAAGAAAGGAAGGGGAAAAAAACTGCTTAGCAAGATGATTAAATAAAATGTTAGCTATTCCAGCTACCCACTGGCTCTGGCTTTGACGTCAGAGCTGAATGCATTAACTAAATTTGTCACTCAACAGCTAAAAATATCGAAGGCATTAAAAAAAAAAAATAGGTCAGTGCTGGGAGAACTGGAGGTCCTCAGGAGACACAAAACCCCTCCAGGTGGGGTTCACTGTGCTCTTGGGACTGGGCTGTTGTGGAAGAGCTGTGGCTGGTGAGCATCCAAAGGGAGGGAATGGGATCTGCTGCTGCTGCTGCTGTTTGAGCTGTTGGATTGCCAAGGATGCCCAAGGTGTTTAGGATTTCTCCTCTTCCTCAGCTTCCCAACAGGTGACCAATGGAGCTGGGATGCTGGAATGAATAATCCATTCTTTTAGGGGTCACTAGAGGAAAGAAAGTTCCCTTTAAATGATGGAACAGAACCATGTGTTGAGTTTTGGAGCCAGCCTTGTTCTTTTCCAGCCCCTTGCAAGGTTTTTCATCTCTGAGGGAGCTCTGACTGCTCTCCAAGGGTGCCATGGACACAGCAGGTGCCATTTCCAGAAGAGAGCTGTCAAAGCACAGCAAACACTGGGGTAAAGCCTAAAGCAGCCATTTGCTTTTGTCAGAGGGAGCTCCCAGAGAGCCAAACATCCACAGCTTGCTCTCAGCCAGGCTGCTGCTTCAATCCAGAATTCCTGCAGGAATATCTGAGCAGGGAAATCAGTCTGGGGTGTCCTGAACTGCCCCAGGGTCTGTGCAGCAGAACAAAGGAACAGGGCCAGAGAGCTTTGGCTAAAGAACCAAGAGGAAATAAATCTGGGGTTTGTTTCAAGCCATGGAAAGCAAACCTTTACTGTTCATGTTGGTGCAGGTCCTGATCCAGGGATCCATGCACTGAACCCCAGGAATAAATCCTGGCTTAAGTGGGTCATTAATGTTTCACTGATAGGGACAGAGTCAAGTTTGGACTTGGGGCAGAGACCTGGAGCACAGGAATTTCAATAAGGAGATGCTTGAGTTACCTGAAGTAGTTTTCTGATGCTGTTCCTGTGGCACTGCAGAGGAGAGAGGAGGCTTTGCTTCACCAATATTTTACAACAAGTTTACTTCTTACTCTGACAGAATTTGCATAGGAAAAGCAGCAGCAGGAAACAAAAATCAGAGGAGTTCATGCCTGGACTTGGAGGGACCATTGTAATTGTGTTGCTAAAAGAACTCACAGAGAGTGATCCTGCAAACTCCCATAGCCAAAATCCTGGCACTGCACATCAGACACGAGTCAGTGAAGGAGCAGAAACAAGATTACAAGTGATTAAGTGACATTAATTGCTGTGAGGGTGGGAGGCCCTGGCACAGGGTGCCCAGAGAAGGGTGCCCTGGAAGTGTCCAAGGCCAGGCTGGAGCAATCTGGGATGGAGGAAGGTGTCCCTGCCCATGGCAGGGGGTGGGACTGGATTAATTTTAAGCTCTATTTCCATCCAAACCCTCTGTGATTCCATCAGGCTGCAGCACCAGAGTCCAAACCCAGCTGGGGTGAAATGCCACCAGGGACAGCACCGAGAGAAAAATCCATTTCCACAAAGACATGAGTGATTCAAGGTTGCAGAAACCACCTGACATGGGGAGCTTTAATGGCAGGACAGATGGATAAAAGAGATTTCTATTACCAGCTGGAATCTTTAATTTTGCTCCAGCCCACAAAGTGCTGACTCCCCTCACCTGAGCCCTGGTGGAGCCGTGTCACCTCCCCCCCTCCTGCCTCTGCTCCCTCCCCGTTGTGGGACATTAACATATGTCCAATCTGCTGAAGGTTAGGGGAGGAATTTCTCCCCCAGAAAGGTTAATAAACAAAGAGGTCCTGCAGTAACAATACAGCCATTGTGTGAAAACTTAATTGGATCAGCAATGCATCAAATGTGCCAACACAGGGACAAACTTGTGAAGGAATTGTTTAAGCTCAGCCCTAGGTCAGAGTCTAAATGAGTGCCTTGCAACAGAGACTGCTTCTAATTGCACTGAGAAGCTCCAATATGCTGGAAATAAAAGCTGTGGGTAGCTGGCTCTTATTTTTAAAGCAAAAAAATTGTTTCTTTAGAGATTCAAACAACTCAGACAAATATCAGCTGTAATTTTCTTTAAAACAATGCACTTGGGCAAAGAAAGGCTTTTTTAAAAGTGAAAAATAATACTTATTCAATGCCAGCCTGTTTGTAATCAGATTGGACTGGTGAGTGCAGCAATCCACCAAAGCAGGGACAGCAGAGAGGAGCTCTGGGAGTCCCTCACCCAAGTGTCCACCATCTTCCCATGAAACAGGGGGAGGACACTCAACATACACAGTCCAACATTAAAAATGTCATATTTTTGAAATAGCTGTGAAATTGATTGAATTGACTTTTCTTGGAAATGTCACAGTGAACCAACACACTGCAGGAGAGATGTCAGCACTGGCCAGTGAAAATTCAGTGTTTAACTGGAGAGTAAAACTTCCATCCTCAGCTCCCACTCAGTGTGAGCAGCCCCTGGGAAACTCAATTTACAGCACTGCTCACAACAACCCAACCTCACTTTGAAGCAGAACGGAGTCTCCTCATCAAAGCAGCTCATTTCAACCAAGGGGAACAAAGTGCTAAATAAAGGGGGTTCTGGGTGCCTTGATTGTAATTGGGAGAAAATTAAAAATAAGGAGGAGCTGACACTGACAGCCTGATGAGCACCATGTTCTGTAGATGCTTTATATATTCTAGATATACACACCACATAATAGATACTATATTATGAGTATTTAGGTAGTAGATGCTATAATAGAATCTACTATTGGCACCCCCAAGAGCTCCAGGACTGTTTGGACAGCACTCTCAGGATGCACAGGGTGGGATTTTTGGGGTCTGTGCAGGGCTGGGAATGGGACTGGAGGATCCTGGTGGGTCCCTTCCCACTCCAAGTATCCTGGGATTCTTTACTAAAGGGACCAAAGTCATACAGGTGTTTCATCCAAAGGATGGGTTTTTAAGCATCCACAGGAGCAAAGCAGCAGGAAAATGTCTTTCTTTTCCCATTTATATGGAGGATTATACATTTCACAGTGACCAGGAAGGAGTGTTTCTTGCTTGCTGCTTCTCTGGTTTCCACCATCTCTGGGCAGGAAATCCATTTGGATGCAGGATGAGCAAAATGGCAGCTTCCCTTGGGAGAAGCCATTCACAGCTACAAACACCAGAGCAGTGACATTTCCCGTGCAGCCACTCCTCCAGGGCTGGGGACAGGAACAAGGAGGGGCAGGAGGAAGGAGCCATGCAAGGCTCTGCTCCCAGGCACCCCCACAGAACGGGCACAGCTCCCTGGGGGCTTGGGCACATCTGGAATCCTCAGCACAGACACTCCAGGGCCAGAAACATGGGACAGGCACAACCTCTGCATGGGCAGAGATGTCCTTACAGCACAGCTGGGATGTTTTCTGTATCCCAAAGCACCAGAAAGCACCAGCAGGAACACAGTCCATAGACTGACACCCCAAAAACATCCCACAGCCTCTGTCTGTCCATGCCTCAGGTCCTGCAGCATCATCAGTTTGTCTCTGTCCTGCCCCATCCAGAAACCCCAACCTGTTTTCCATGTGCTGGATGGATTTCAGCAATGCACAGCATTCAAGATGCAGGTTTCTTAAAGCTACAAAAGTTTGGGGGTCTGGAAACCTTAGAGTGCCCCTGCTTTGGGGCAGGGCTGGGCAGGACACTGCTGGGAGCAGACAGACAGATCCCACTGTCCCTGGTGCTCTGTCCCAAAGGGGATGGTGCCTCTGTCCCACAGTGTCCCTCTGTTGTCATTTAACCCTCTCAAAAGCCTTGTCCAGGTTCATTCCTGACCTCTGGTTCAGAGCAAACCCCACTGGGCATGGAGAGGCCCCACCCTGCACAGCTCACACTGGGGCTGTCCCCACAGAGTGTCCTGAGCTGGAAGGGACCCACCAGGATCAAGGTGTCCAACCCCTGGCCCTGCACAGACACCCCAAGGGTCACCTCAGAGATTGGGGCTGACCCAGAGTGCTGCAGCATCTCATCCAACAACCCCATTCCCGGCCAAACGCTTCCCCCAGGGTTTTCCCAGCACTCCTCTGAAGGAACAGACCTTTAAAGACGTTCAGGGCACGAATTCCTCAAGTGCAAGTGCCTAAGGAATGTGGTCCAAACACAATCCCCATGGGAATGAGAAGCCACAGCAGGAGCACGGGCTGGGTGCAGAAGGGAAATGCCTGGGCCTGGCTGGGATTTTAGGTCAAGTCAGGGAGGACCCGAGTGGAGGAGGATTCTCTGCCAGGTGTGTGCTGTGTGCCCAAACACTGCTGAGCACCACCAGCCCCTCCCTGCCCCACCCATCCTCCTGCTGCAGCACATCCCCTCATCCTCGCGGTGAGGAGAGGGTCCAGGTTTCTCTAGGGACAGCGTTTCCCTCTCTGCACCAGGGGACAAACCCCAAAACACCAGAGCCTCACCCCACCCTGCCCCCATCCCTGGCCATTCCAGGGCTGTCACCACTCCCCTGCTCCCAGCCCTGAGTGCTCATCCTCCCTCTTCCATCTTCCAGCCTGAATTATTCATGGGTGTCAGCAATGGTGCACAAGTACAGCCAGAGACAGAACTCAGAGACATTTTGGGAAGCTGTCGCCCCGTTCCCAGCTGCAGATCCCCCGGGGCCGGGCTCCAGCCACTGTAATGAGCTCTGCAAGTACCTCAGCACTCGGTCCCCAGCCCCAGGGGGAGAGGAACCAGCACAAGAGCAGCTTTAATGGTGCAGCACACAGGCAGGGATCAAAAACTCCTGCTGAATATGGAGGAGAGGAGATATATATGCTCGCACATAAAACATAAATGCTCTCAGCCATCAATATTGATGTTTCCCTGTTCCCATAGAACCAGACCAAGGATAATTACATGCAATTTTTATGCTGCCTCTAACATACTTCAGTCCCTGCACATCAAAGCCCGGGTAGGTAATGCTACAAGTTGCCAGGAGTGTCATGGATCAAAATGGAGCTCGTGGGGAGAAGCGATGGGTGGCGAGGTGGGGGAATGCAGCAGTGCCAGCGCTGCCTGTGGTGACAAAGGGAATAAAAACAGAGGTGATCACAGGCTGGGCCCAATTATCCCATGTCCAAGGCCAGTGTCAGAGCCTGGAAGGGCAGGGGGAGGTGGCTGGGAGCCCGCTGGGATATCAGCAGAGCCGTGGGATATCAAAGGCACTCACAGCTCCGAGCCAAGCCCAGAAACACCTTCAGCACACTCCAGGTGCCAGGAGCGTAGCTCCGGGCCTGCCAAGGAGCAGGGAACAGCCGGAGGCAGATCCATTGCCAGCCTCCCATGGCCGGCTCAGAGCGAGGGCTGCTGCAGTGCCTCGGGGGAGCCCTGCTGAAAGCTTTTACAGAGCTGGCACATTTCCACCCCACCTCCATCCTGGAGACGGGCACACCCCCAGCCTCAGACCGTAAGTGCCTCTAAATCAAAGGCTGGGAAGCGTTTTCCAGAGCCTTGGGAGGCAAAGGCAGGCTTTCCTTGCGGATACAGCCGATAAACCGAGCCCTTGCTTTCCTGAGGCTGCGGGAGCTCCTTCACCTGTGGCTGGATAAAAGCAAGGATCGCACAGAGCACGGCTCCATCACACCACGCCCAGCTCCTGCAGCCACCTCCGCCACATCACGGCTTTCCGGGGAGCACCGAGGGATGGAATCAAACCCACCCTGGAGCAGCTGCCCCCGGGCCCATCTCTCTGTTCCCAGCCAAACCAAATTCCCGGCCAGCAGCACCCACATGTGCCCGTCCCGGGCCGTGGCGACGGGCGGCACCCGCGGTTGTAGTGAGCGCGCAATTGAACATCTCCCTTGAGTGACAGCTTTAATGAAAGACATCTCAGCGCTTGGAAAATCAGCATAAATGATCAGTTGCTAATCTTGCTCTCCCAGTAACTCTGGGAAGGCAAAAATAGAGCAGGCAGAATAAACTGGGGGCTGCAAACGGGGGTGGGGAGGGAAGCGGGGGTATGTTTTGCTCCTCTTTCGGAGAGCTCACATAGCAATTGCCACTGATTAAAAACCCACTTTTCTTACAAAAGGCACGATTTACTGAGCAGCAGTGTTGAACAATAGTGGGGGCTGTCTCCAGGCTCAGCAGAGGGAGCTGCATCAGTCACTTTCCATGCAGCCTTTAACCTCCTACACCCAGCACGTCCCTGCCATCACCCGGGGCCTTCATCCCAAGCTGAGGAGCCACAGGCTGGGAACTCCCTGCCCAGAAACTTTGCAGGATGGGATCTGTTCCTAACAGATAGGAACAACAACAGGTGAGTGGGTGATGCAGATTTTCTACCTCTAAATAATCACAAATCCATGAGATCCCAGTTGAAGACAAACAGCAAGAGGATACCCCTGCATTCCCTGGACAGAGAGGGTTTGTGTGCACAGAATCTCAGACTGGTTTGGGTTGGAAGGGACTTTAGACTCCTCTCCTTCACCTCCTGCCGTGGGCAGGGACACCTTCCACTCCCCCAGGTTGCTCTGGTCATTAAAGCTTCAGGCTAAAGCCCAGGGGGAATCAATTCCCCTCATGTCCCCCAGGTCCTGCTTTGATCCAGGCTGGCATTCCCCACTTCCCAAGGCCAACAAAGCATCCTCTACTTCATCTTTTCCATCTCTTCTGTTCTCAAAATCTAACCCTGGCCCTGTCACCATGGTACCTGAGCTCCCAGTGGCAAATTATTAATCTTTACAGCATAAGGAGGGACAGTTTTGACATCAATATATGACTTGTAATAGCTGCTGTCTGTATGATAGCACTGTTTTAGTACTTTATTTCTGTACTTTTTTATGAGGCTATTTTCTTTATTAGGGCGTTTTTATAGCTTGTGCAACACCTTAAGTGCCTCCAAGAAGGTACTTTATAAATAAAATTTTAATAAGATTAAGGATTTAACTCCAAGAAAAAAAAAAGCCCACTTGGCCAAGTTATGAATCACATGGTCCCTGTTCCATACCCTTCTTGTTTGTGCATGTCCTCATATAGCCCACAGGTTTTTAGCTTTGATGCCATACTTCTGGCAAAGCAGTTGGAATCTCAGCAGATCTCCATATTTCACATGGAGAGCTAACAAGACTTTTGGAGAGGTTGTATTTCTTATTTTCTGTGCATTTCAGAGCTGAGTTCCAGAACTAGAACAGTTTATATCACTTTGTTTGAGGCTTTTTAAAATTTTAATAGCAACAGAGCCACCAATTACCTGCAGCCAACAGGACACAGCCCAGCAGGCCAGAGGGGTTATATAAACCTGCTCCTGTGGCAATTTGATTTTTACTTGCACCACACAAACAGGGAAATTAGGGTTGGACAACCCTGGCTCACTGAATTATCATGAAAGATGCAGCTACAGAGCAAAGCAAGGAGGACTTGACGTGGGGCTCAGTCTCCCCAACACACACTCCTAAATTACAGCTGAAACTCTGGTTCTCCAAGGAAATCCAGCTCTTGTTTGGTTTAACTCAGGAGGAAAGGTCTTTAAAAGTCTCAGACTCAGCAGAAAGGCCTGGCTGCCTTCCCTGGAGCACACGAGTTTCACAGCCCACCTTTAAGGATAACAGCAGAGCCTTTTTGCCTCTTTCCAAAGGAGCCTCAGCAGTTTTCCCTCTCAGCCCAGCAATCCCATCTGTGGGAAAACAAGAGGCACTTTCAAAGGGATTCTACAGCATCATTTGAGTTAAAAACTGGGCAGCTCCCCACAGCACATCCTGGGACACCACAACAGCCCCACACCCTGCCTCACCTCACCCAAACAGACTTTTAAATACAAATGATCTGTAAAAAAAACCCCAAAAAAAACTCCATTCTCAATAGAATTCAACCAGATCCCTGCTGGTCCCTGCTTTTCTCAGAGAGGAGGAATTCAGGAGCAAACACATCTCCAGCCTCCAAGGTGATGCCAGAGGCTGGCCTCAGCCTTTGTGCCCAAACTCACCCAGCAGCAGCTCTGTCTTTGGAATCAGGGGAGAAGTTGCTCCTCCTCTGCCTTTTTCAACCTTCCCCTCACTCCCCTGGTCCCAGGATTCCAGGAGGGTTTGAGCCACCTGGAAAGATCAGCTCCAGGCCATTCCTCACCTGTCAGCTGGGCCAAAGGTGTTCCAAAGCCTTCAAACAAAACCCCTCCTGCTGAGCTCAGGGGTCTCTCATTTTGCCATCAGTGCTCCCCACACTCCCAGACATTTTCCTAACAAATGGGATCTTTCAGCAGGATCCCTGGGGAAATGGGCAGGTGCTGCACTGACAAAATAGATTCTGCCCTGAAACAATTCCTGCATTTGGAGACTGTTTGTTGAGCACAAGGAAAGGCTGGAGCTCCTCCTCAGGGGCCAAGATTTGAGGACAAATAGATCCCTTAGGTCTTACAGGAGGCCAGGCAGGATGTGTGGCCAGGAAGCAGCACCCCATGGGTGGTGGCACCCTGGGAATGGCTCAGCACCTGCATGGAGGCTGCACCTTCCTTCTCCACAGAGCTCCTCCTTTCCTTCTCCACAGACCCTTTGCACCACTCTGCTGCAAGGTCCTCCTTCAGCTCTGAATCCAAAAGCCTCCCAGAATATAAAGTTTCTTTATTTCTCCAAATGCACCTCCCAAGCCCCCTGAAATGAGCCTTCAGTGTCTCAGCAGCAAAGACCTTTGGCACACAGAGTCCATTCCCAGTGATGGCCCATCACTGCTTGTCAGAAATACCATCATCAGCCCACTTTGTATTAATCAGAGCTATTCACAAAAGAAAAAACAATTTCTCCCTGCTCCCTTCAGGTAATTATATTTTGCCCTGCAGCATGAGATTTTATTATGTTTAGTCCCATTTTATTTTGAGCCTGAAGAGAGACCACGAAGTCTCAGATAGGAGCGATAAAAGGAGATGATGCTCAAGCCCAGCCTTTTGCAAGTCAGCATCTGACCTGAGTTAAAATCATTCAAGCACAATAGGGGGGAAAAAAAAGTCCTTCAGATTTGTATCTATTTGAAGAGGGCAGGAATGCTGGCTGAATCATGAACTCTGGGGAATACAAATGCCTCCCAAAGGAGAGAGGCCTTCATTGTCAATGTGCTTTAAAAAGAAAAGAATGTTTCATGTGGGTGTGTGCTGTTGTTTTGGGGTTTTTTTCCACTCTAGAGCAAGTGTCCCATCTTATTTCTCAAATGGGCTTTTCTTTGTAGAAGCCTCATCTATTAATAATCCTTCACTGGAAGGGGAAAGGAAAAAGCAAGCTTCTGTCAGACAAACAAGCTGTTAGTCTGGGGTGGACAAAAATAAACCAAAGCTGCACAATTATCTGCACCACAGGTCACTTGTCTGGAGTTCTGACTGCCTATAACCATAACCTTGCTGAACTTCCCTTAGCTGGAGTTGGGCAGTGCTCGGGGTCCAGGGCTGTCCTGGAGGCCTGGAGTACATGGAGGAGGTTTCCTGAACTATCCAACACCACCTGCTACATCAACATCCTCAGCTTGTCCAAGGGAATATTTTGGTCTTGAAAACACAGAGGAGCAAGATCAGTGAAATCACAGAATGGTTTGGGGTGGAAGGGAGCTCAAAGCCCACCCAGTGCCACCCCTGCCATGGCAGGGACACCTCCCACTGTCCCAGGCTGCTCCCAATGTCCAGCCTGGCCTTGGGCACTGCCAGGGATCCAGGGGCAGCCACAGCTGCTCTGGGCACCCTGTGCCAGGGCCTCACCTGCCTGTACTCCCTGTGGAACCTGGACATTCAGGGAGCTGCCCTGGGTTCAGGAGCTTCCCCCAGGTGTGTTTTTCTCCATAACATTCACTCCAAGTTGGCTCTGAGCCCTTCAGAAACAGGGCTGGTTTTCCCTCCATCCCCTCTCCAGTCTGGGGCAGGTCCCTGGTGCCAAACTGGCCAAGGAGCTGGGCCTTGATCACAGGTGGCTGGACCTGAGCCCTTGGTTTGGTGCTGATGCTCCACCCTCAGACTGTGGGATGTAGGCAGCAGCCTCAGGAGGGCTCTGGGATGAGCTTAAATTTGCAACTTCCCCAGTGAAACCCTGCCTTGTTTTCACAGGTCTGCTCCAAACTGCGGTCCTCAGTGAAGAAATGGAATTTGCTGGAAGCGTCAGCCCGGAGCTGTGGCGGTGGTGGGGATGTTAAAATGCCACTGGTGAGCTCAGCCGTGCCTGGGAGAGGTGTGAAGTGTAGCAGGGAGGCAGCCAAGTACCTGCGTCACCGAGCCGAGCCTGGCGGGTGCCACCGCGCTGCCTGCGAGGCGCAGATGCCGTGTGAGCTCTTCCTCTCACAGGCGGCACTCGCAGCACCCCGGAGCCTTCCCGGGATGGGAACACAGCCCTCGAGCCGGGCTTCAGCCCCGGAGCACGGGGGGAAGAGGTGACAGTGACAGAGACTGAGCTGAGAGCCCGATAATCACCAGGGCATGGCGAGGTGGCTCCTGAGCTGCTCCAGCATCCTGCACTTCCATCTCCAGCATCCTGCACTTCCACCTCCATCATCCTGCACTGCCACCTCCAGCATCCTGCACTGCCAGATCCATCATCCTGCATTTCCAGCTCCATCATCCTGCATTTCCAGATCCATCATCCTGCACTGCCCACCTCCATCATCCTGCACTGCAGAGCCCACTATGTGGGATTACAGGGTCCCTGTCCCCAGGGCACAGCCCATGGCATTGCAGGGTCCCTGTCCCCAGGCACAGCCCCAGCCTGTGGAACAGTTGGCCCCTTTTTCCTGCCCAGAGGAGCAGCACCATTCCTTGCCATGAGTTCTGCTGCAATATTCCCAGTCTTCCTCTTCCTTCCAGGTTCCCCAGCTGCAGAAGAGTATGCAAAATCACTAAAACAATTCACTTCCAGGTCCTTTCAAAGGCCACAGCCTGCTTTGCTGAATTGGGGGTCCCATTTTCTGCCCAGGTTCATTTCTTTTCTCTCAGCAGCAAACACTCCAGCGTGACTCAGGGGGGAGAACCTCAGCAAACACATCTTGGTGTGTGGCAGGATCAAAGCTCTGCACGCAGCAAAGGGAAGGGACCACCCCTGTCACAGCAGAGGGCAGGTTTGGAACCTTGTTTTCTTTGCAGCAGGCTAAAGAAAACCTCTCCATTCCCAAATAACACCCAGGCAAAGCTGAGCTGCTGCACAGCCCTGTGGTGAACCAACAGTGGGACTGAGCCTCGCCCTCTGGGGCCTGAGGGATGGACAGGAGCCTCGGGGATCTCCATGCCTGGCAGTTCCTGTGGGGAGGGATGGGCTGTAACCATGTGAGAAGGTGTCCAGTCCCAAGAGCAGCAGGCAGTGACCCCATATCCCCCATGCACATCAGGAGCCGTTCATCACCTTCCATCCCCTTCCCTCACCAGCACCCAAAGCCTCCAGGCCTTGGAGAAAGGAGGAAAGCACAGGAGGGTCTGTTCCTAAAGACCCCCGAGGTGGAGTGGGGATGGGAACTGCAGCAGCTCCTTCGTGGAGGGTGTGAATTACTCACCTGGAGTCCACACAGCTCCAGCCTGAACACCCCCAGCACAGCCCCTTTCCCACTGCCTCCCACACCCTTCTCTCACACTTTTCCCTCCCACAGGGTGCTCTGCATTCCAGCCAAGCCCGAGCTGGCTGTCCCCGAGCCTTGTGCACCAGGGGACCGGGGGGAGGAGCAGAGAGTGCACATTTCCATGTGCATCCCGGCCCTCCAGCTCCAGGGCATCAAACAGCTGCAACAAACAGCCCAAATATGACTTTATGAGCGAATTCCATCCATTGCCAAATCCAGCATGAAAAACCTTCCACCCAGAGCCATTCCAGCTCAGTGGCACCGAGCCTGACTTGTTGCCAAGCCCCCGAGCCCGGGCTGCAGTGCATCAGCACAGGCTGCCTGATCTGCGGGGAAAGAAACCCAGACCTGCCGAGCACAGCCGAGTGCAACATCACCATAGAAACCGGCCGAGGAACTGGGGGAAGCGGCTCTCCCCGGCTCCTTCCAACGTGACACGAGCAGAGCCCGGCCCCGCTGGGCCAGCCTGGGGTGGGTGAGGGGAACACCCGGAGCAGTGCCAGCCCCAGGGCAGCTGTGTCCCTGTGGGGAGATCCCCCCGAGCCCCCGGGGATGGATTTTTGGCCTCAGGCAGGTTTCCTCCCCAGCCACCCACCAGCCCTCTGGAAGCATCCCCAGGATGCTGCCGTGGTGCTGCCTGGCCCTGCACACCCCCAGCAGGCACCCACAGGCACCAAACACCTTTTCCTTCTCACCTGCATGTTCCTTCAGTGGAGGAAGGGAATACCCAGCCTGGGATGAGACCACAGAGCTCCTGGACCTCCCACTTCTAGTACAAATGGCAACCCATCCCCACTCTGGAGTCAATTTTGGGTGTGACAAGGCATTTTCTGGAGATAGAGATGTCTGAGAAAATCCATCCTCAACTGTGGTCTTGCCCAAATTCCTTGGAGTAAAGGCAGGAGATCCCAGGGAGTGTCACACTCACCTCCTTCCCTCCCTTGCAGGCCTGCAGGTGCCATGAAGCACAGCCCTGGCAGCAGGGTTAGTGCAGCAGCAGCAATGCTGGACTGCAGAGACATCACAGACACAGCTCTCAGCCTTGACAGAGACAGAGATCCTGGGTTGTGCCATGGAATCCTGGAATCGTGCAATGCTCTGGGCAGAAAGGAACCTTAAACATCACCTCATTCCACCTCCTGCCATGGCAGGGACAGCTCCCACTGTCCCAGGCTGCTCCCAGCCCCAGTGTCCAGCCTGGCTTTGGACACTTGCAGGGATCCAGGGGCAGCCACAGCTGCTCTGGGCACCCTGTGCCACCCTCACAGAGAAGGATTTTTTTCCCAATATCCCATCTGACCCTACCCTCTGGCAGTGGGAAGCCATTCCCCCTTGTCCTGGCACTCCAACCCTTGTGCATTGTCTCTCCCCATCTTTTCTGTTGGGTCCTTCAGGCACTGGAAGAAACTCCATGAAGTTTCTCTTCTCCAGGCTGAAGAACCCCAATTCTCCCAGAATTTCCTTTCCACCCTCCCATCATCCTCTGGATTCAGGAGAAGTCCTTGGGTCCTCTGTGAGTACAAACACAACCCTTCCTCCCATGTGGGGTAACTTTCTCATTCCTTTTTTCAAGAACTACCTACAATTTCTCCTTGTGCTTCACAAGAAAGAAAAGGAGCTGCTGATTCACTGGCCCATTGTCTCTTATTTTTTACACCTCTCGTGTCCCCTTTTAGTCATCTTTTACATGAACTGACCCTAGATTTTCATTAATACTGCTGCCCCTCTCCTGGTTCTCATCCTGACAGCTTCCATTGCTCTTCCATGAACTCCATTAGACACAGGGATCAGAGATTAGCTCAGGGAAGAGTCTTTTGATGATATACTGAAGTATTTTTTATCCCAGTGCAATGCTAATGGGTTTATTACTATTTTCACTTATTTTGTTACTATTGTCACTGTTGCCAGGCATTGAGGAGGTTTTTCACTTGCTCTCCACAGCCTCACCTGGCTCTCTCACCTCTTTGCCCACAGTTACCTCTCCCTTTTATCATCCAGAAGCTCAGATTATCCCCTCCATGGTGTGAGCTGTCTTTCCATGGCTGTCAGCACTGATTCCTCCTGCTCCCATCCTGCCTGCTTGGTCCCCACTCCTGAAATCCTCAGCTAATCTCACTAATTCCATGAGATTTCCACCCTTGCATCCTCACACCCCCTTTTCTGGGCCATTAACACATTTTCCATCAGAGCTAACAGATGTTTCCTGCCAGAGGAGGTGCAACAATTGCAGCCTTACATGAAAGCTTCATTTCTTCTGAATCCCTTCCCAAAATCCAGATGTGGAGCCATTGTGCAGGAGCAAGGAGTTAGATTGTCTGGCAAAGCAGAGATTAATAACTGTCCCACAGGTTGAAATTGAGCCTCTAATTGGTTTCAGATCCAATTCCTGTTTGTAAAGGACTGAGTAAAATACAGGCCTGGATCATCTATGGGCTCTTTGCAAATGGGCATAAAGAGGTTCATAAAATGAAATGTTAGGTAATAATTTCTTAAATTAAAATACTTTGGGTGTGATCATTGGAAGGTGAGATTACCTAGGACAGAGCCTGCTTCTGCTTCTGCTGAAGAACTGTAACAAGAAATTCACCTCAATTAAAAGCCCTTTTCAGATGCTTTGAATTTAGGAACACTGGAAAAAAGCACTCAGAGACAGTGGTGTGTGCAGGGAAGGGGGTTTGTGTGTGCCCAGAGCAGCTGTGGCTGCCCCTGGATCCCTGGCACTGTCCAAATCCAGGTTGGACATTGGGGCTTGGAGCAGCCTGGGACAGTGGGAGGTGTCCCTGCCATGGCAGGGGTGGGACAAGTCCATCCATAACCATCTATGAGTCCATGTATAAAAAATTACTTTTTGACCTTAACAGCTCTAGAAATGGCTCCTCTTTGGAATATCCAATGTGAAAATGAAGAAGCTTTTGGTCCTGGATGGGAAATGCGACTGATTAAACCCTGCAGGGGGAAAACCAAACAACCATGGGGGAAAAAAACCCTCAAATTTCTAACAATATTTTCGGTTCCTCCTCCTGAACCAAATAAACCTGTCCTGGTCTGTCCTGGGTGAAACTGGTGGGACAAACAGCCAGAGAGAAGAGACCCTGAGAAATGAGAGGATGAACACATCAAACGTCCCAGCTCAAAACAACAACAACAAAATCTGTAAATATTGGATGAGCACATTGAGGGCAGAGGAAATCCCAGGTTGGAAAAGGAGGGACAGCCCAGCTGCTCCTCTCCTGCCTGAGGGCCTCCAGGACTGGCCTGCAACTGGCCCAGGGCCATCTTGGGCAGATTGTGCAGTAGAGGAGTTACAAAGAGGCTCCAAGAGAATCCTGCACAGCTCAGAGCCCAAAAAGCACCAGAGAAAAGGAGAAGGGAACATGGCACTCATGGAGATGATTGGCAGCTGCCACTCTCACTCCAGCCAGGAGTTTGTTTGGGAAACTGCTCATTCTTCACTCAGCTCCTTTTCCCTCTCAGGGAGAGGCAGAGGGGACCTGTGGATCCTTGCCTTGGCAGAGGGGGTGGTCACTGAAAGGGCTTCTTTGCCTCCAGAATTGTTCCTCCCTCCCTCACCAAAGCCCTGTTTCATGAGCCACAGCTGCTGGAAGAGCATCAGAGCTTCAGAACATTTTGTGAAGGATAAAATGAAGAGAAGGCAACTTCCTTACAACTTCACTGCAATCCAAGGGAAACTGGGAAACTTCCATGCCCCTCCAGATCATCAGCAAGAGGCTGAGGAAGATGAAGGAGAACCAAAATGGAATTAAATCTTCAAGTGCCTCTCCAGCAATTCACCTGTCCAGGGAGGAACAGGGAGTCCTGAGGGTAGAAACTGTCCTTTTTCTAAACATCCTGAACTTGAGATAATCAGTGCAGAGTCGGGCTTTTTCAAACATTTTCCTGGGAAAGAAGAGAAAATAAAAGGTCTCTGTGAGGCAAGAGCCACCTGTGCTTCCATCCCCTGGGAATTTTGCTTGGAGATGCATCTTCCTGCCCCTTGCAGGGCTCACCCCCTCCTTGGCTGCAGCCCTTTGTGATTTCCCGTGTTTGAAGCCTGCTCAAGCTTCTCTTTGTTGCACAAAAGCTGCCTGTAAGGCTCTGTGTTCTCCAGGAAAATGCTGGCAGGAGATCCACAACCTTTCACCATCCCTTTCTTGTCTCCTTCTGAGGCCTGAACTCTTTCCGTGGCCCCTTCAGATGTTTTCAACTGCATTGAACAGCCAGGACCTGCCACCAGCAATGCCCAAATGCTGCACTGAGGAACTGGGTTCATTCCAGGTATTTCTGCTGGAATTACAGGCCACAGACACAACAAAGCTTTGCATAACACAAAACTCTTCCTATCAACATCCTTCCCAAAAAAAAAAAAAGGTTACAAAACAGCCCAGATAAGCAGAATAAAAGCTGCTTCTTTTTTACATTAAGCTTTTCTTTTCCTCAGAATCCCTTTCAAGGGCTTGGTGCAAGGGAGACAAATCATCTCAATTACAAATAATCTGCATTTCCTGATTCTCTGTTTACTCTGCTGTGTTTCCCTGTCAGGTCCAAGGTCTTCCCAAGGCAGATCCCTTCTAATCCAAGAGGAATTTCAGAGGAGATTGGCAAAGGAAAATCCGAATTGCTGACACTTTCCTGAGGGGGAAACTGTATCTCTGAGTGCAGAAACAACAGGGAAAAATAATCACTGCCACCTGGAGCTGGACAAGGGAACTTTTCAGTTGGATGATCCAAATGAACTGAAGAAAATGATTTTGTAGGATCACAGAATGGTTTGGGTTGGGAAGGACCTTAAAGCCCATCTCATTCCAAGCCCCTGCTGTGGGCAGGGACACCAGTGAGAGTCCATTTGCAGACATTGTGCTTTCCCAGGGAAAAAGCATCTGAGAAAAGCCACCTTAGGCCAACCAAATATTTCATTTGACCTGAAGGCAACAGATTTATGGCATCTGAGTCACTTAATTAATTTTTATTTACCGTTTAGATCAGTGCTATTTCCAAGCATAAAGTCAAAAGAAGCATTTCAAGTATTAAAAGCAATATATTTCAAAATGAAACACTTTCAATTTTCTTCCTTCTCCATTTTTGGCTTGAAACATCCATATTTCACCAAATGGATTAAGAGATTAGAACAGAAATCTCATGTTTTCTTCATGGTGTTACTTTTTTCCCTGTGTATGCACTTAATGGGCTCTTTGGCCTTCAGGAGAGCCCTTTGTTCAGCAAAAAGGGCTGGAACAAATTGCAAACAGCTCTTAACAAACACATCAGAGCTTAGAAAATGAGGGTGAAGGAACCTGGGGTGGCCCAGCCCCTGGAGAAGGTCCCAGCCCAGCTGAGAGAGCTTTGCTGCCTCTCCCTGGCAAGAGCCAACAGCCTTGGAGCAACCTCAGTCAAACTCCCAAACCCATCAAAACCAGCTCATTTCAAACTAATTGCTCATTAAATTGGCAAAGGCAGTATTTTCTTTCCCCAGGTTTGGACTCTTTTTAGAAGACACCTGAGCTGAGGAAGCTCAGCCCTGCCCAGCACCACTCGACTCAAATGCCCACAACCAGAGGCCCTTCAGTTCTCACTTGAGTCATCTCCACCAGGAGACATCTGGATAATGATCTGACACCAAAGACAATCCCAGAATCCACTTTCCAGCCCCTCTGGAGGAACCAGGTTCCACAGCATTGAGGAAATCACCTGGACCCAACCCCTTTGAGCCTTTCAGAGCAGCCCTGTCCATCTCTCCCTGTCCCTCCCACCTTTTGCTGTTTCGGGTCAACATTTTCCCCTCTGACTCACCAGGATTTTCCTGAGGGTTTCCTGGACAATCCATCTGTGCAAAGGGGCAGAAAGTGCCACCTCAGCTGCTCCCAGACTAAAATTTAGATGAAGAATCTTGTAGAGCTCACTTGGAACAATCTCAGGGAGATCTCTGGCTTCCTTTAAAATAAAGGATCATTCAACATTTGGTGCAAAGTAACCATAATAAATTGGAATGCAGGAAAACCAGGCTCTTGTGATTCTACCCTCAGCCAGGTGCAGGACAAGTTCCTCTTGATGCCCATGACTTACACATGGAACAAGACCAGAGTCACAGCTGATATTTCTGCCTGACTGGGACAGCATTCAAGACTCAAGAAAATAACATGGGCCAGGAGGGGACAGGAATCAACTGATTGTGCAAGGAACAATCCCTTCCAAGGAACAATCCCTTCCAAGGAACAATCCCTTCCAGGATCAAACTCTCCAGAAGAACACCATGGGTGTCTGTCATTGCCATGGAGCCATTTTCAATGCACTTTTTTTATGTCCCTCCTTTCTTTCCCTGCCCCTTTACAAGAGGGGAAGGGATCAGCAAGCTCCTTCAGGAAGTACCAGAGATGTTTCCTGCAGGGTTTGAGACCCATGGATAACACTTGTACAAAGAGAGGGAAGAAGTAAAGCAGTCTCCCATCAGAAATCACACTTCAAGTGCTTGACTTCACCTCTCAGATTTCCTTATTTCCTTAACAAGAAGTTCCTGGTGACAGATCTGAGCTTTTCTAAGAGCCAGGGATTCTTCATCCAACCTGCAATGGGTCATTGTCCCCAACAGTCACTCAGAGAGTAATTGATTCATGTAAACTGTGCAGGTAAAACACCCTGGATTCAATAATCCTGATCCTGGACACGTTCAGCCCCTCTGTGGGAAATGATCCCAGGATGTTTTACCAGCTGGAACAATCACCTCCCATAGCACCAGGATGGATGGCAGGGAGCTGCTTCCCAGTGTCCTGGGGGGCTTTGAGGATCCAGCCAGGAAAAAACAAGCAATTAGAGGTGCAGGGAAGGCTGAGGGAGGCACGTGCTGAGCTGTGTCCAGGATGGCAGGACTACAAAATGCCAGTTTGGCTGGAAATGCCAAGTGGGCTCCATGTCCCTGCTGGGTCAGGGCCTCACTTTCTGTCTGCACTGGGAAGATCTGCAGTGAACTTCACAAGTGCTAGAGGAGGAGGGATTCACCATGCTCTGTACCTACTCCCCTTCCTGGCACCAAAGAAGCAGGCAGCTGCCTGAACCAAACACCAAGGCAACTGCAGTGTTGTTCTTTGCTTTATTGCTCTTCTACTACTCCCTCCTTCATTTCCTCTCCTCAAAGATGGGCAATAGTTATGTTTCTCTCTCATCTTTCATGAGATATTCAATAACCAGCCCTTTCCCAGTTACTTCAAGCTCCTCAATGGATGATGCAGGGAAGCTGGAAGCGTGTCCATCCCCACCAGGCCTCATGGAGATTCACTCAGGGGAACTTGTGGAGCATTTGGATTCAATAAATGGCTCACACAGAGGATTTCAGTCCAGGGAAAAAGCTGCTTCCTGTCTTAGCCCATTTTATGAAAGCTTCTACCAAATACCAGCAGCAGGGCAGCATTATGGGTCTCCTCATGGATCAGAGGGAGCAGCTCTGCTGTGAGGAAAGGCTGGAAGAGTTGGGATTGTTCAGCCTGGAGAAGAGAAGCTTTGGGGTGAGCTCAGTGTGGCCTGGCAGGGCCTGGGAGCCCTCAAGATGGAGAGGAGCTGTTTCCAAAAGCATGGAATGACAGGACAAGGGGGAATGGCTTTGTACTGACAGGGTAGGTTTAGATGGGATATTGGGGAGAAGTTTGGGGTTTTTTTTATGAGGGGGATAAAACACTGGCACAGGGTGCCCAGAGCAGCTGTGGCTGCCCCTGGATCCCTGGCAGTGCCCAAGGCCAGGCTGGACATTGGGGCTGGAGCAGCCTGGGACAGTGGGAGGTGTCCCTGCCCATGGCAGGGGGTGGAACAAGATGAGTTTTAAGGCTCCTTCCAACCCAGGCTATTCCATGATCCCATGATTATTTGGGCAGGAGCTGTGAACAGAAAGGTGTTCTCTGCTCTCTGAGACACAACTTCACCCTTAACTCATGACACAATGAATTTCCATTTTTACAGATGGGGAAATGGAGGAGATTTGGCCTGGGGTCAGCTGTGATAATGGAGGAGTTCTTGCCTGGCAGCACCTCATTCATCCCATTTCATCAGGCACTTCATCATCATTTAATCCAAGGATCCTCATTCATCCTGGTTCCCAGAGCCCTGCAGGGAATCTTTCAGTGTCATCTGAGGTTTTTCAAGCTGGGGCCTGGCAAGGACAGCTCCGAGGGTGGCATCAACTGTCTGCATCCAGTCCTTGACCCTTTCCTTTGAAGGGCTCCCTTGCTCCAGCAGAAAAAGCAGAAGGGAGTTAAATGTCCTTTATGAAGATGAAATAACCCAACAGCAGCACATCTATTTATTTAGATCATCAGGGCCATCCTAAGCATGAGAGAAAGGAGTTAAACCCCTTTTGAAATCTTCTGTTGAAAGAACTAAGGCAGATTTGCAGCCTCCAGAGATTCATGAGGAGACAGACACCCAAGAGATTATATTTAAATTTTAAATAGCTCTGGTTGATTGGGTCAGGGCCTGTTTAATGACACAGACTGATGGTCCTTCAGCTTGGGGTGGATTTTTCTTGAGGAGTCTGGCACCCAGTAGTCATTACGACATGAGGTAATTATGGAGCAGATTCATTAGCCCACAAACAGGTTCAGATCATTCCACATACCTTATCCATCCCTCTGCATCCTTAGATGCCCTGGGTGGGATAAAGGGAACTTGTCTGTGTGACTTTCTGCTCATGATCTTTCTGTGTCAGATGATAAGATGTAAAAATCCCCATCACAGGGCTCAGATTTGTACAGAATAGGTTGAATAGCACTGTAAAAATTTACCAATTGAAAATCTAATGGTGAGAACCACAAAAGGAGAAACAGGGAAAAGTCTAATTAGAGTGTAAGACAGACAGAGCATCCTAGAAACTGGAGAGATATTCCTGTTGGTAAGGCTTTGTTCAGGCACCAGAGTCAGTTCCTCATCTGCAGCCAGGAGAGCAATTTTAGAATTCAGCAAGATCAAGCACAAAACACTGGTGAAGTGGGAGAAAAGGCTTTCCTGGAAGAGAGCAGATTGAAAATTCCTGATGTTCAGTGCCATCAGTTGTTCCTCACATGAAAAAAGTGGGGTCAGGTTTTCCATCCTTTGCCTGGGGCACGGAGAAACAGAAGTGAACCTGTCAGGCAGAAGGACAAGAACTCCATCAGCCCAGGGCTGGAGTTCTTCCTCTCCTTTCAGCAGCAAAATCCCTGTCCTGGGATGTTCCTGAGGCACCCACTCACAGCCATAAGGACAAAGTAGAACAGATTTGCATAAAAAAGATGACCACGACAATCTGGGTTTTGCTCCAGGAGGGTCAAGAATGAGCTGATGTCACACGTGCCAGGCTGAGCCTTAAAAAGCAACAGGGCTCCTGCAAATCCCTCTGGTGTCCAGGACAAAGTCATCCAGAGACGTGCTCCAGCCACACTCCCAATCCAGCAGTTCCACAAAACCAATTAAAGGGCTACAAACTTATCAGGACCCACAGGCTTTGTATATTTTTGGTTCAAACCAGCTTGAAAGGGACAGTTTGAAGGACTTTGGGGCATGAGGGACTAGAAAGCCTCATCCAGAGGTACAAAGGATTCCTTTATGGGACAGTAATTACTTGGCAGTAAAGGACATTAATTTGAAGTTAGTAGGGTTCAAGATCTTCCATTATTCATTGTGCACCCCATTTGCAATGAAATCATTTCAAAGTGATGGATTCAAATTTAGGCAAGTGATGCTGGATGGGACAGAGGATAGACTTGCTATGCTTTATGGGCATAAAGAGCTCACTAAATTTTGAATGTTAAAAAGTCATTACAAAGAGACAAAATATTTTAGCTGTCAATCTTGCTCTCTTTATTGCTGAGGGAATAATTCCATGGGATATAGGAGCTCTGAGCTGGGAAATCTGTCCTACAACATGGCCAAAGGATTTTGGGATCTGATCTGAAATCCACTGCAATCAGCAATAGGAGGGTTAAGGATCTGTCACCCACTGCAAACTGCTAAAATGCAAACCCTAAACCTCTGCCCTTCCCACTGGCCAAAGGAAAAGCTCCTTCCAAAGGTGGTGACCCCTGAAAAAGCAGCTGCACAGGGGCTGGGCCGGGTTATCATCCCAGAGACTGCAGGATGGATGGATGGATGTGTTGGGAAACTTCCCTTGCACTCCAGAACATTATTGGGATGGAAAGAGGAGGAGCACTGGGAGCTCCCTCACGTTCCCATCACCCTCTCCATGCAGAATTTGACACAGCAAACTCCTTGGAGCTGCAGGTGCCAGGAACACACCCAGAGCCTACAGGAACAGCAGCACCACACGACTGCAGAGCCCAAACCATGACAACAGCCCCAGAAGGGAGGAACAAAGAGAAGGAAGAATAAACCCCCTGTGTAGATTTGTCCCAGAATTTAATTCCCCTGTCAGTCCCACAAGTCAGCCCAAATCAGGTGGGATTTGCATCTCCCCTTTGGAGCAAGAAGTACCCAAGTATTACCCCAAAACAACTGCAGATTGCAGGATCACATGGCTGAGAATGTGCTGTCTCTCCAAAAAAGAGTCTCAAAAGTGGCATCAGACTTGCTATTAAACAATGCAGAGAACATGATCCTACCTCAGCAAGAATAGAAAAAGAGTAGCTATTTCCTCCTAACGATCTCGTTCCAAGAAAACTTGGAATATGTGCTTAACATTGCAGACAGCTTTTCCTATGCCTGCTAAGCACTTCTGCTTGAAACAAATATAAACCTCATTTCATTTTATATATACCAACAAAATGCAAATTACAAGAGCAGGAGTCTGGAGACTTCATCCTTTAGCTCATCTGTATCCCAGGCTCCCCACTTGCACATGATGAATGTCTGCTCATGGATTTTCTATTTTTTTCCAACCAAATAACTTCTGCCACATTGTGTTTCTCTCCTGCAATATAAATAATGTTCACTTAACAGTGAATGCATTAGACAACTATGTTTCCATTGAGTTGTCATTTCCAGAAATATTCTTCTTTGGGTAGAAATTTTCCTTTCTCAGTCTCGGCTGAAGAACAGTTTTTCACCCCACCTATTTCTATTTTTTCAGTATATCTTGCACTTATTTTTAATTTTAAAGTAACAGCAATATCTCCCAGTAAGAAATGCACTGCAAACACAGACTTTTCCCCAACCTGTAACTAGGGATTTATCTGGGGGCTGGTTAAACCCTGCATTTCTGAGAGCAGGTCAGTAATGAAGGTGAATTTTCCCTGGAACCAGTGCAAAGCATCAGGAATGGCACAGGGAAGAGGAGGGAAAGAGGAAGAGCCCTCAAAACTCCCAAGATTTCCATATTGTGGCAGCTGGGAAAAGCAAAACACTGGAATAGCTCCTGAGCAAGTTCTAACCCCAGTGCTGAATGGGGGAAGAGGTGGAGACAGGGAGAAAGTCTTCCCTTACTTTACTGACTTCCATCCTTTTCAAGTATTTAGACAATTCTCTGTTTGGACAACTGAAATAAAACCAGAGAGGGAAGAGGTTTTATTCAAAGTTCTCATGCTTCCTTTTTAACTTTTTCCCTCCACAACTCAAACAACTCAACATGAAAATCAACAGGATTTTGTCAGCTCAAATAAACAGAAGAAATCCTGCCCATCACACAAAGGCTCACTCAGCTTCTGGTTGTTTTCTGCCTTGCTCCTCCTGGAAGGAGAACAGGATCTAGGCCAGCAGCTCCATCCACTCCCCAGCCCTAAAAATAAACAGTGTTTGTTCCTTGCCCCTTTTGCTTCACAAGATCTAAGATGTTAAATATTCAAAAAAGCCACATATAGAAACCTGATTCATCTCCATTATTCTTGGACATTTTCCTCCTAAAGCACAGATACAGCAAGGGAAGAAATAATGCCCCAAAGTGTGTTCCTCCACAGCACAGCTCCACCAGCAGCATCTTCAAAAAGCACTTTTACCTAACAGATGGCAAAGAGGGCTCAGTGATGGGATGGGTGGTGGAAGGTTTCAGATGAGCAGTCAGTACAAGTTGCACAAACTGCCAACTTCAAGCTAAAATGCCCACAAGGACATTCTTTGCCACCATCACCTACAGGATTTTTATTTTATGAGATGAGAAATACCTGAAGTTACCAACAGGCTTAAAGCCACACACTCCCACCTCTTTTTATTGTTTATAGTTTTCTACTTTTAGGTGGAGTTTTCTAAGTGCTGTCTGAGCCCTAAACCATAAGAAAACTGGTGTGAGTTCATGAGAAGCCCTAGAAATCTTCCTGTTTGGACTGGTGCCCTAAAACTTGTCAGGGAATGAGCCCATGCAGGAGAAATGAGCCTATTGCTGGTCCCAAAAACAGATTTTGAAGGTATTAAGTGAAAATTAATGGTTACTTTTGTCTTTGATATGCCTATACCTCCCTTTGCACCGTAAAATAGGAAACATCAAAGTCTGTCTCACAGGGGTGTTGTGAAATGGAGTTAATGTTGGTGTGAAACTCTCAGACTGTGGCAATGAGGTCCATAAAAAAGAGGCCTGGAAGGAAATGACGATTCCCATGTTCAGCCCACGGTTGGAATAAGACTGTAAATAACACTTAGGGCTGTGCACTGAACAATAAAGATGGAAAATGAGATTACAACAATCCCTTCTGCACCTCAAACAAAACTGGAGCCCAGTGGAGAAGTGTGGGGGTGATCAAAGAGAGCCAGGCAGCGCTGGTTAATGCCAGCATTGCCCCAGTGCCAACAAACTGCTGAGCAGAACATGGCTCTGGGGCACCAAGTCTGTTTTGCATCGGGACAAAACACCCTGGGCATGGAGGAGGTGCCTGCTGGGGTGTCCCTGCTCCAGGATTATCCCCAGTGAGAATTTCTGTGCCCCCAGGAAGGTCATCTCCTCCCATTCGAGGTCAGGAGGAGGCAGACCAGGAGCCGTCCTGCCCATGTGCTGCACCCCACAGGAGCTGAGCCCTGAGAGCAAACAGAGCTGGGACAGGATCCATCAGGTGTGTGCTGCATGCACAGGTGCTGAAGGCTCAGGGACAGGTGTGTGTGGAGGGGGAGGTTAATGTTTGACAGCATGAGGAGACCACGTGCACCCCGGGAGCACAGGGTGAACCAGGCTCATCCCACGGGCACCTGGGCTGAGCTCACCTGCTCCATCACAGCCTCTCACCCTCCCCACAAACAAACACAACCAAGGGATTTCCATCAGGGATGGGCAGGGCAGGAGCAGCCCAGCTCCTCAGCAGATGGAGACCCATGAAATTCCCCCTGGACTCAGCACTCGGGTGCTGTGCTCAGTTTTGGGCCCCTCACAATAAGAAGGACATTGAGGGGCTGGAGCATGTCCAGGGCAGGGAACAGAGCTGGGGAAAGGCTGGAGCCCCAGGAGAGGCTGAGGGAGCTGGGAAAGGGGCTCAGCCTGGAGAAAAGGAGGCTCAGGGGGGCCCTTGTGGCTCTGCACAACTCCCTGACAGGAGGGGACAGCCGGGGGGGTCGGGCTCTGCTGCCAGGGAACAGGGACAGGAGGAGAGGGAACGACCTCAGGCTGGGCCAGGGCAGGCTCAGGGTGGACATCAGGAAGAATTTCTTCACAGAAAGGATGATTAAACATTGTATGGGGCTGCTCAGGGAGGTGTTGGGGTCCCCATCCCTGGAGGTGTCCAAGGAACCCCTGGACATGGCACTCAGTGCTCTGGGCTGGGTGACAGGCAGGGGAGGTCAGTCACAGGTTGGATTCGATGATCTCAGAGGTGATTTCCAACCTAAATAATTCTGTGTTGATCAAAAAAATCTCCAGTGACCTTTGGGATGCAATCCTAAAATTACCCTAGGTAAGTCCAAATTCAGTTTCTGCAGGCTGGGCCATCCCTCCACATGGGTAAGCACACAGCAGTCAGGAAGAGTTATTAACAAAAAAAACATTTCATCCAAAAAGTGCATTTTTAAGGACACTCTGACTCTCAGCTGGCTCCATCTGCCCAGAGACTGAGTAACACAGCAGCAGGAGAGAAACTTTTTGCTGGATAGTTTTTATTTAATTCCCCCACGCACATTCCCCACGGATTTAGGTCAACCACAACACTTCAGTAATTCAAGCCAAGTTTGCCAAAACCTTTCCTTGAAGAAAGGGAGCATGGAGAACATTTTGTGTGCCAACATTGTTAAATTGAAACCTTTACAATTTGGTCTTTTCTGCTTGAAAGGATGTCACAGTTAAATTTCCCAAATAAAATTGAAGTTGAAAAATTAAAATTGAGAACACTAAAAGCTTGAAATCATCATAATCCAGATTAGACAAAAACATTGCTCCTCATTTTCCCCAATTTTCTTGCCTTTTTAATCTGCTTTTCATATGAAACTCAGTTCTTTCAGTGCTTCTGCATGGCATGAAACAATTCCCTTGATTTTTCACGGAAGCTGAAATCACGGTTATTTGCACAACCAAAGCAGTTGCACCACATGCATTTCCATACCTCTCAGACAGCTAAATTTAACGAGCTAATTACGTGGGGAGGAGAGGGGAAGTGAGGGTAAGAAAGGCTGCACCTGGCAGCAGCCAACCCTCTCTGCTTGTTCCAGGAGCAGCTCAGGAGCCCTTTCATGGAGGAGCCTCTTCATCCTCCCGTTCACCTGCTGGAGGCTGGAACAGCCTGGCAGATCTCAGCCTGTACATTTTGTCCCCATCGTAAATCCACCACTGAAAAACTACAATAAATAAAAAAAAAAAAGGAGAAAGCTGAGAGGTTTAATTACTTTTATCCCTGTCTGAGAGGTGCTTTCAAGTATAGCCAGGGTTCCTGGAATTGCAGTCCCAGTGCCAGGGAGAAAATGAACAGCAAGAGACGGGCTAAAAAAATCCGCGGCTCCCGGATATTTGCCTGAAACACAGCTCGTTTCCAAGAACAAGGCACTGTCAAGTCTGGCTGGGGCTGGTCTCCAGCAACGCCCTTCCCATCACTCTGCTCCAAGGTTACTCCAAGCCTGAGCTCGGGGATTTACGGATCCCCCGCACACGCACAGCTCAGGCTGGATGAGGTGGGAAGCGGCAAGAGCTGGGTTTGGTTCTGCTGGATTCACTGCAAGCACAGGGGGAGAGGCTCTGCATCCAGCACGGGCTCCAGCAGGTTCCCTAACGGAGGAGCTCTGGGAAAGGCACAGCTCTCCAGCCTCCAATCCCAAAGGCAAAGGGAGCATCCCCAGAGTCATTTCCATGGAGTCACCTTGGCGGGGTCTGCAGCAGTGCCAAGGCAGGCGGCACGAGGTGCAGGGCGGCGGGGCCAAGGCAGGGCAGGCAGCCCTGGGAGCTCAGGTGCCAGCTGAGATCCCAGCCCTGGGAGGTTCAGGGTGATCAGACATCGGGATGGATGCAGCCCTTGCCCGGGATGGATGCAGCTCTGCTGAAGGTACCAGCTCAGCAGTTTGGGACCTGTGGCAATGCCTCGGCTCCGGCAGTGGGGAGTTCCCTTCAGCTGCATTGGAGTCCTTCAGTAGGCAGAGGAACCAGGGCGATGCTCACCCCACTTCTACTTTAACTGACTCCAAGTTACAACTTATCAGAAGGTTTAGAAATTCAAGGTGACACTTTGGTTTTGCTCAAGCCCCTCGATAGTAAAGAGGAAAACAAACCTAGGTATGACCTCATGAGTCTGGGGATGGTGAGCTCTTTCTCATGGACAAGGGGCAGCACCCAAGGCCTGTGGTTTCCCTGCACTCACAGACACCCATGCTCTGCCTGGCACCTGGGTGCAAACAAACACCACAGGGCTCTGCAGCACAGCCCAGTCCCTCAGGCCACCCTCCTGCAGCTGAGCTGCCCACACAGCATTTGGGAACACTGCCATGAGGCAGCTGGATTGCACACATCCCTTTCTACAAACACTCCTGCAAAAACCAAAACCATCCAAGAGACTCAAAGTACAATGGAAGGTACAGACCAGACACACACCAAGGCCTTGTCTCTTGAGCTTTCTTCATCTCAAGTCACTTGTGGCCACCGCAGGCTCCTTTCCCAACCCCACCTCAATCCCTCATCCCAACACCACAAGGATTCAGACAGAGCTTTCCCAGCATATTCACTGCAATCCCAGCTCCAGTCACAATTCCTACAGCAGCAGCAGGACCAAAGCAGTGCCACCCCTGCCAAACACGAGCTGTGTGAGGAGGCAATGGCTCTGCCCCTGCAGCACAGCCCTGAGAGTGGGGCACCCATTGAATCCCACCCCACGGAAGGGGCAGTGGACAGTGACCCCTCACTGGACAGTGACCTCTCAGTGGACAGTAATCTCTCACTGGACAGTGACCCCTCATTGGACAGTGACCCCTCATTGGACAGTGACCTCTCAGTGGACAGTGACCTCTCAGTGGACAGTGACCCCTCACTGGACAGTGACCTCTCAGTGGACAGTGACCTCTCAGTCCCACCTTTACACAAGGTCCTGAGCAGTCTCCCAACAGGACTCACCTTTCCATGCACCTCCCCTGCAAGGACATCCAGCCTCTCTCTGTCACTGTCTCCTCTCCATGGATAAGGATCCTCTTTCACACGTTATGATCAGTTTAACAACCCAGCAGCCATGGACAGAAAGTTCTTTCCCTCGCTCCTCTCACATCTCCAGGCCATTTGTCACAGGATAAGCTCGTGGACACTCTGCAGTGTCAGCAGCAGGGTCCCAGACACCTCTAAGGTGTCAGACCAGGCTCTGCAGTTGGGTGAACAAGGCCTGGAGGATCTCCTGGTGCTGCCAGTGCTGCTGGGGTGGTTTTAACTGAGCAGTCCAACACCATCTCTACCAGGGCAAGGGAATTACCCCCTCCTAACCCCCCTGGCAGTGCCTTTACACCACAGTTCATGACACTGACCCCTCGTCCCTGAACAAGCTCAGCTTCTGCAGAGCTGACAAAATCCAAGAGCAGGTTTGGTCCACACACAAACCTGGGAAGATGAAGAGGAATAAATGGCTGCAGCACCAAGGACCCTGTTTTGCAAAGTCACTTTCCTTGATCCTGTCCATATTTCAGCACAGCTCCAACTGAGCCCCATTAATGTAATTGATTCTTAATGGCATTCTCCAAGAAACCATGTGAAGATTTTAACAGGCTATTAGATGGAAATTAAGCCTCACCCAAACCTTCCTCCTGTGGAACAAAGGTTTCCAAAGATGCAGGGGGGCTATTCCATTCCTGCTAATGGACAAGAAGCTTGATTTGAGGAAAAGGGACACTAATTCTGCATTTTCCAGCCCTCACAGGGGGACACCAGAGGTTTGTAGTTACAAGGAAAGGGTTTCTCATCCTTCCCACACAAGCCAAATCAGAGGGCAGCCCGAGAGGGATCAGAAGCAGGAGTGCTGTTTGATGAGCTGGAGGGATTCCAGGTTTCAAAAAGGGAAAATAAATACAAATTTTGTTTGCTTTTGTCCCCTGGGTGCCTTCATGCCAAGCAGGCCTTGGCTGATTGCTCAGATGTGGCCTTTGAAACCCAAAAAGCTGAACCTGGCCTGAGGTCACAGCTGTGGGCTGCTCCCCCTGGGAGGCCTCTGCTGCAAACCTTTACAGCCCCATCCTTCTGTGGAGACACCAGGAAAACACTCCCAACTTCTCCCTTCCATTCATGAGCCACAACTTCTGACAATCCACCCATGATCCCAGCATTCCAAAGCCAGGACATGACCCTGAGCACTGATGTTCCCCTCTCTCCATCCGAGGTGGGGCCCCTCATTTTCACACCACAAGTCAGTGACAAAACTCGTGGACATTTTGACTCAGAGCGTGTCACCTCCCCCAAAGGTCCAATCCTGCCTGGGGTTCAGCTCTGACAGACACCCACAGCTGCAGTTCTGTGTGTGCCACGCCGTGGATTTCACACATTCCCCGTGGAACACGAGCGCTGAGCTCCGTGCAGGAGTCTCCCACTCACTGTGAGTGAGCAGCTAGGAGATTTCTAGCTGATGGTTTCTAGAAGATGATGCTGTTACCATCTCTTTTACTTCTGATTCAAGTTCCCCACACTTCATTTGAACATTTTTAAAGGCTTATTTTTACTTCTTTTGAGGTGTTTTAAACTCACTACATTTCAGTGCTGACAGCCAGCCTCCTGCATGAGTACATTCCAGAGTCAGGTACCAGAGCTGCCTTCATTTTCAAAGAGATGGAAATGTGGAAACAAAGGGGGGAAATCAACCTAAAATCCCTTATTAACCAAAGACATGAGCAGAAGAGAAAAACAGAACACCCAAAATCCCATGCATTGCCCAATCTGCTCCAGAAGAGAACCAGAACTGCTTTATCCTGGATCTGCCTCAGACACAACATTAACTGCTCCCATAGTCTCTATTCTTTCATGCTTCAAATTAAAACAAGAAATTGGATCATGCTGAGCTTCCTTTGTCCTTTTCACCCTTTGTGAAAGGCAGGGGTTGCCATCATTCTGTATCTGTTATAACTGGCTTGAAAGGCGTAACCAGAGAGTGGAAAAAAAATTGTTTTTTAAAAATAGGCTTGGGGGGGTCCTGTCTGTACAACTGGCAACCACCCTGAGCATTTCCTAATCCTCCTTTATTGTACCTATCTAATTTTAGTACTTTATTGATTATTACAGAACAAGAAATTTTAAGAAGCTCAGGGTTCATCCAGCCAGTCCAGGAGGTAAGTTTGGTCACAGAACTTGAGGAATTTGGAATGCTTCTGCCCTGGAAGTGGGTAAATAAGGCTGAGATTTGGCATCAGAAGGCAAGAAGCATACAATGTTTCATTTCAGCACATTTCTCAGAGCAGAGATAAGCTGCAGAGATCTGTGATGAGGTTATTTATGTTATCAGCAAAATGGTTTTGAGCAGATACAGCATCACTTACTTGGAGCACATGGATATGAACTTCTGAAAACAAGGAGATTAAAAAGAAATATAAGGAGTTTTCTGGACTTCAGTCTTCACCCTGCAGCCAGAGCAGCCAGGATTCAGCAGTCCATGTCTTTATCAAGCCAAGAGTTCACCTCCTCTTTCCTCCAGGCCTATTTCTAATGAACCTCAGGAAAGGTGTTACCCACCTACCAGCAGCCAAGAGTGCAGATCACTTCCCAGTGTGGAAATAACTCCCTGCAACCTCACTCAGCCTTTGGCTGCCACCCTTGGCCCTGTGCTGGAGGCCAGAAAAGCAGCAGAGATTTGTCTTTGGCACTGGGAGGGAGGTTTGTTAATGCTCCTCCCCAGCAGGAGAGCTTTCATGCCTGACTTGTGGCAGCTGGACGAGCTCTCAGGTCTGACTGAAGCCTCATTGAGGACAGGGCCACCCTCTGATTAGATCATTTCACCTGCCAGAATCTTCTCCTGCACTCCAAATCCTGCAAAGTTGGGAGGCTACGGCTGAGATCCTCCCAAAGCAAGGTCAAGGGGATGTTGCAGCATGGAAAGGGAGCAGTGAGACCCCTGCAGCACCAGCTCTGAGGGTGCCAGACCCCCCACCTCTGTAAAACCAGCCCTCCTTTATCCAAGTGACATCCACATCACCAGGAAACACCTGGGATTCATTTTAAAGGAGTGGCAATTTTCAACCCCAGACCTTTTCCCTAAGCTGAGGCTCAGGGGGTTGGAGGGCACACTCAGTTCTGGAGCATTGAAGTTTCTCTCTGAGCTGTTTGTTTGACCTTTCAATCAGACATGAACTGATGAAATGGCACCACTGCCACTGATATTGTTTCATGTCTAAACTGGCAAGGTGGGATTCCCAGGTCAGGCTGTCACAGGCTGATCCTGATCCCCAGCGTGGCTCCCACAGGATTCAGAAGAAATTACAAGTTAAAGAAAAGGACAATTATGAAACAGCCTCTTCACATTTCCACCCAACTTATTCCAGAGAGACCAGGGAAAGGCCTAATCATCCCCCTTCAAAAACACCCATTTCCCTTCTGGTGGATCTGAAGATGATCTCAAGGCACTTTGGTCTCCAGACCCAAAACAGCCCATTTCAGCTGGAGCAAATGCTTGTGATGATTTCCATGAGTTAATTACATTTGCATTAGTGAAGAAGTTCTGAAACTTCATTTTCACCACTGATGCTTTTGAGTCCTACCAAAATAGATGGGGAAACATGATTTCCTCTCTGCTTTTCTTTATCCATCTCACCCTTATGAGACTTTGCTCTTAATTTTAACTCTCTCAGCCTTTTCATTTCTCCTTAAATGGACATTTCTTCAACCCTTTAATCATTTTCACAGCCTTCATCCTAAGCTCCCATGCCCAAACTTTATTTAAGGATGATGGTTCAGGGTGTTTGAGAGGGGGAAACTGAGACAAAAGGCTGAAAGATTGAACTGTCTTCCTTTTTAGTTGTCTTTTTAATTGGAAAATAAGCTAAGAGCCCAAATTTAAGTTCTTTTAAGTCCTTTTTGAATTAGAAGCAAGCTACATCCAACCAAATATTTCTGATTATCAGAATTCTTCAGCACAGGAACATTCTGTAGCTGGAAAAGTCTCAGTCCTCTCCAAGCAGCTCATTTTTGTCCTTCACTTCTCTACTTCTACATCATCCCATGGACCATCAGTGTGCTCCTAAAGCCTCAGTCTGACTCTGGGCCCCTCCAGTTGTGCAGAGCCCTACAGGGAATTTGGGTAATGAGGCAGAGGAGGGGAGTCAGCTTTAACCCCTCTTCAGAAACTTCCCTGAGGAACAACCTCCTGCCCACAGATCCCTGGCTCAGAGCAGCCCTCCCCTCTTTGGAGAGCCCCAAGAACAGTTTCTATTCCCAGGGAAGCCCAGCACTGCTGCAATCTCTACTCCTGATCCTTCCCTTGCTCAAATCTCACCCAGCCCAACCTGAACTGACTTGAACTGAGCCAACAGCTAAACCCATTATTGTCTAAAATTGGGTTTAACTCAGGAGTGACCTGAACTTCTTGCTCCAGAGGGAGGCTTTTAAAATTCTGCAGCTGATCACGAGAACCACCTACACAAACACACCCAGCCCTGCAGCCAGCTCAGAAACCAAGACAACTCCAGCACTGACAGAATAAGAATATCCACCAGAAAAGCCTGACCTGCTTCCTGAACCTCCGCCCTGAGATCACCCAGCAAATGAGTTTGTTTCATTTATTAATCCAAAACCCACCACAGGTGATTTTTCTGGCCACCAAAATGTGGGAAGATGGAGGAGGAAGGAGACACAACGGTGTCAGACAAGCATTTAGCTGGTGCTGACCATGCCACGAGGGAAAGGTTTCTCCTGTGTATTGTTTAGGTGGCCATGCTCCTTTGTGAGGATCAGAGAATTTTCCAGAACCTCCAGGCTCACCCACAGGTTTGATGTGTACCACAGGAGTAGGTGGCAGGACTTTCTCAGCCTGGGCTTCATCCAGAGGAGCCATCCTGCAGCCTGACCTCATTCCCGTGGGATCCCTTCCTCTGTCCCAACCCCATCAGACCCCCCAGCACAGAGAAGATGCAAGAGAGCTGAAGTTAAGCAAAAAATCTTATGGAATTGTGTAAAAAAGCATCTCCAGGTGCTGATCCAGGACTTGGCTTGACCTGGAATTCCCACATCCTCTGGCTCCAGCTTCCAATAGGGAAGCCTGTCCCTGGCCAGAACATCCTACACACCTCATGGGTGGTTCAGCAAGAACAGAATGGAATATCAGTTTTCTGAATCCAGGTTTTCCAAATCCAAGTTTTCCTGATGTTTTCAGAGACCCCTGAGGCAGGGAATGGCCTGGGAGCACCCAAAGCCTTTGGGGTGAGCTGTGGATCCAAGGACACGTGTGTAGATGTGACACTGTTGTCACTCAGGCCCAGATCACACCTAAAACCAGGCTGATTTTCCAAGTCCTCACCCATTTCCACAGGCAGGTTCTTCTCCTCTGAGATGAGCAGGCACTTTGCCATCCAAAGCTGCTCCCTTGGAACTGGGACACAGCAGCAGAAGCACCATTTGAGGAACAGGAGTCTGAGGTAACCTGCACCCTCCTCCTCATCGAATTATGGGACAGCACTCAACACCACACACAGGACTTGGGTATTTTGGGCTTGGCAATTTTTTGTTTGTTTATTTTTAGACTAGGAAGCATTAAAAATAAGAAATTAAAGCACTTTGGAGCTGCAGCTTGGTGTGCTGGTTTGAGGTTGAATTCCCAGTATCCACACCCAGCTCCAAGAGCAGCTCCCAATGTTTTCCAGCTCTAGCTGCCCACAGGACACGGTTGCCAGGGCAGGATCACACATTAGGAGCAGATCCCAGAGTCCTCTTCCCACCTGCAGGCTCCACAATTGCCTGTGCAGCTGCTGCCCTCACAAGAGACAACATTTCCCTGCCACCCACCTGCCTTCCAGAGCCATAAAAAGCTAAAAATACTGTCTGGACTCTGGACTAATGATCCTGCCTGCCTTTGATAAAGCCCTGGCTGCCATGAGGAGCAACCCTTGCTTTCACTTGGGATGGTCACATCTACTTGACAGCTGCCCAGCTCCAGGGAGAGGTAAACACCCATAAATATTGTCTGGCAGCCCCTCTTTGTGAGCACAAAGCTTCCAGGAAACACAATCAGGTACAAAATGTGGAAATGGGCACAAGATGAAAACCTGGATGTTTTTGTTTCCTCTCTCTTTAATGAAAAGGGGTTTGTTTGTGTCTCAGCTTCCTGGCTCCTGGTGCTGTTCCATCATTATCACTTCCCATCCCAGGTACTCAATACCTCGCAGTCCCTTTAATAAAGTAAGAGAGCAGCACATCTATCTCATTATCTGTTTGCCCTTGAGAGGTTCTCTGACCTGAAACGTTTGGTTTGCCACCCCCAGAGCAGAGCCAGAGAAGGATAATTTCTGCCAGGGAAGGGCTGTCCCCACCTGCAGGTCCTCTGAGGGGCTGGGACCATCTGCAGCCTTCCTCTGAGCACAGCCCAGAGTCCTCCTCTGCCCAGGAAAGTCTCCTGATTTAGCAGCCAGCCACACAATTACTCACCCACCCGCTTCTCTCAACCTGCCTCCAGCCACCCCCACCAAAATCGATGCAGAAAAGCCACTACAAGCAACAAAAAAAGACACGAGCCCTAATTAACACTCCAGGAGGTTCAGCACAGCCTGGGTCCCCCTTTGCTCAGAGAAACAAGCCCAGAGGGAAAACAGGTTCCAGTCCCAAGGAAGCTGCTGCCCCACTGGGCAGAAAAGGAAATAGGGACATTTGCCAGCTGGGTTTAGAGCCCTCAAACCCTTCCTCCCTGTCCAGTCTCCTCTGAAGGGAGCAGCTTCTGCAGCTCCCCAAGAGCCCAGACAGCCAAGGGACAGAGGACAGAACAACTTCTGTTCAACCTGAGACCCCACAGACCCTCCTCCCTCCCAGTTACAAACTCTCTCTGCTTCAAAAATGAAAATTTGGTTGCTTGCCCTCCTCCCTTGCTGCCCTCACCCCCCAGCCAGAACGCCAGGTAACATCCTACAGGTAAATTCCCTGTCTTGTCCACCTTTATCTGATTTAATTCCTGAAGGGACCCTTTGCTCTTCTGAGCCAGCAAGTGTCCATCCATCACTGGAGCATAAAAGAAATTGCAAAGAAGGATCAGCTGCATTAAAATCCATAAAGGCTTTGCTCCTGGCATGACTCATGCACGGTGCTGACAGCGCTCGCCCCGAGTCCATCACCACCCCAACCAAACAGCTCCTTTTCCTTGTGACAGCCAACCAGGGCTGAGCTTGTTCCTTCTCAAAGTGTCCCTTTTCCCAACTCCTGTTGCTGCTCTGCTCTGCTTTCTAGCACACAAGTGCCAAAATTGGGGAAAGCAGAGGGAAATCTGAGCATCCCTGCTCCGACCCCTTATTCCCTACATCTCCAGAGCCAGAGCTGATAAACAAAGCACTGAGCTACCACCTAAAGGGATGCTGCAGGGCATCCAAGGGGGTTGATTTCATTTGAATTTCATTTTTCTAATTAGTTCTGTGGTTGTTTGCAAGTGGAATATGGAATCAAAGGATCACAGAAAGGTTTGGGTTGGAAGGAGCCTTAAAGCTCATCCAGTGCCACCCTCCTGCCATGGCAGGGACACCTCCCACTGTCCCAGGCTGCTCCCAGCCCCAGTGTCCAACCTGGCCTTGGGCACTGCCAGGGATCCAGGGGCAGCCACAGCTGCTCTGGGCACCCTGTGCCAGGGCCTGCCCACCCTCCCAGGGAAGGATTTCTTCCTAACACCTGATCTAAACCTCCCTTCTGCTTGGAGCCATTTCCCCTCATCTTGTCACCCGTGTAAACAAAGTACACCAGAGCCAGTCCCAGAGCTCAGATATCCTCATTTAAGGCCTTCTGAACGCACAGGAACATGCACATGGAAAGAAAGAATTGCTGGAACCAAAGCTTCCATGAGTATTTGAGAGCTTTCAGAATCCCAGCTCCCAACCAGGCCTTTCCTTCCCAAACACTTCCCTGGTCACATCTCCCCCCACACCCCGTCTGGGAGGTACATCCACCTCAAAGGGGCACATCCAAGGTCCAAACCTGCAGCACAGCCCAGGCTGGGTGGTTCCTGTGCCTCCCACTCTGTCAGTCATCACTGCATCCAAGGCTGCTGCTCCTCAAACACGGCACCAGGAATAGCAGCTCCCACTGCCCACATAGCAGGATGATCCTGGTAACCAGCAACGCTCACATCGGGGATGAGCAGCCCTTTATGCTGTTACTAAATGAGTTGCCTTCCAAATTATCAGCAGCATCAGGAGCTGGGAGCACATTCCTCAGACAATCAAGATAATTCTGGCTTTTGTAATTTGTTCCAGACAGCCTGAGACATCCGTACCCGCACAGAGACTCTGCACATCACTTGGCAGCTCCGGGCCTGGCACACGCTGTCTCTGCCAGTCCCACCCAGAGATCCAGGCAGCTGATCCAACTGGCTCAAGGAGCCACCAGGACTCTTCGAGAGTGTTTAATCCAGGCTGATTGGAAGCCAAAAGAAATTAATTCTGCTCATAAAGGACAGAGCATGATCCTGTCAAGAGCTCCATTATTTCATACGAGCCTCGAGCCACTCTTGGTGTTGGACAAACACCACGTGGTTGTGGTCACTCCATGAGGACATGGCAGGACTGGGAAAGGACCAGAGCAGCAGCAAAGGCCTGTGGTGCATGGGAAAGCCTTCAGATCAAGGGAGGTTGGACAGCATAAATCTCTGACTGGGGAAATGCTGGCATTTCATAAATGCAGGAAAAGGAATTCTTCTTCAAAACTTACTAGAAGGCACTGAGGGCAATCTCAGGTAGCTGGTGATGAAAAAGGGACAAGCAGCTCCTTTCTTGGCATGTGGAATCAAACCCTAAGGCCCATTATCCATGATATGATGGAACCAAATGTATAAACAAGCTCCAAAACACAACTGAGGACAGACCCCTTGGGCATCACAGTTTAAAAGCCTTTCTTTCCCCCCGTCAAAAATCCCTGGACATCTGAATTTTGGGAATCAAAGATCAATATAATTTTGTCTATGCCTTGTTCTCCATCCTTCCCCTCAGCACACAGCCCTTGGCTCCAGCTCCAGGCAAACCCAGCAGTTCCTCAGGCTTTGCATCCAAAGCCCAGGAGAAAACCTCCCTTGAACTCCAAGAGGAGCAGATCTGAACCCTCCAGGCCCTGAATTACAGCTCATGGCACCAGCTGAGGAATTTGGGGACAGGACAAATGTGTTCCCAAAACAACTATGGAGATTTTCAACCCAAACCACCCAGCAGCAACAGAGTTAAAAAGTCCCTTTGCCTCCACCTTGGAAAAAGTGCATTAAGATCATCCAGTCCCAGGACAATTGAGAAACTGCAATTTTGTGTGATTTAGAGCTGCTAATGGGTGATGCCATCACTGGAGCCAATGCAATCCCACAGAAAGGTGGAAATAAAATGAGCAGGAGCTATAAAATGTGTGTTTTTCTCCCCAACAGCAACAGGCCCATCCCAGCAGGGGCAGCTTTCATTGAGATTCGTCTGCAACTAGTGCAGATCTGAAGAAATCACTAAAAAAATCACAGAGGAAACAAAATCTTCCAAGGAGAGCAACCTATTCTTTTCCCAGGCCTTTATTAACAGCAGATCCACAGGTTTCCTTGGAAGCAAATGAGAAATAGGCACCACAGCATTGCTGGGAAAAGAAACCGAGGGAGTGTTTTCTGGAACAACAAACCAAAGCCATTTTGGGCCACTATCTGTTAGACTCGAGTTTAGCTCAATAGGATATTGATCCTGGCTGCATGGAACACAGCCCTGATGTATTTCCTGATTAACAGGTTCTGCTGTCTGCTTTTGGCAAACAAAATCCCCCTCATTGCAGGTAGATAAAAAACCTATTTATCAATAATTCCAGGGTGCAGGCATTGAGTAGCCAAAAAAAAAAAAAAGGATTGGAAAAAGCAGGTGGGAAGGATTGCTGCATGATCACTGGAATATTTACATAAGGCTAAGTTCAATCAATGCAGAGCCTTCCCCCACAGCCTCCTCCAAAACACACCCAGACTCTGGCTGGCCTTTTTCCTATGGAAACAGAGAATGAGAGCAGAGCTGCTCTTTGCTTTTCTGGGGCTCAGCTAAAAGCTGAAAATGAGATCTGGTTTTGTGACATTCACCATTTACCTTAATAAAAACAGGGACTCAGCAGGATTAGCATGTACACAACTCTGTGTGGGGTATCATGGAACATTTTCATGATCTTTCCTGCTTACACAGAAATAAAATAAATAAATAAAAAGAATAGGAAACGAAATCCCTCTGTAATATTGAAGATCAATGTAAAACCAAGCTTGGGAGCTGAGCACTGCCTGGGAAACATGAAGTAACATTTTCAAGTAGAAATCTTGCACATATGGCAAAAGGAAGCTTTTGATAGAGTAGCAAAATGATATTTCAAAAGCTGATGTCCTACCTATCTATATTTATAAGAACACATTAAGCACTGGCTTAGCACTGTCCTTTTTTATTATTCCCTAATAAATTGCAGCTTGATCATTTTTTGAAACGCAGATCTGAGTCTGCCTTCCACAGAAATGAAAATTAAGGTCCCACTCGTGTCAGCACCTTGCAGCCTCTCCCTGGAGGGTTTGGCAGCAGGAAATTTCTTGCTCATCAAGCTGACTTTGAAGTCTTGATTCAGAAACAAGGAGGATTTAGTCTCAAATAAACAGCCCTGCACAGGTTCCCCCTCTCACCAGTGGGCACAGGAAAAGGTTCTGGGCACTGAAGGAAACCCAAGGAAGAGGAACTCCATGTTTCCAGCACAGCCCCATGGCAACACAGGAGTGAGCTGAGGACTTAATCATGATCTGGGCAATGCAGAGCAAAACACACCAGGCTACAGAGAAAACACCAATTCAAGCCCCTGTGTGAAGCTGCAGAGCTTTCGGTGCTCCCTCCACCTGGGCTGGAAATATTCAGGAAAGCATCAACCCAAGCATGAGTAACTCTGTTATTTTCAGTACCTTCCCCCCTAACACCAAAAATCGGGCACGAGTGCCTCGCTAAATGCAGCCCTCCAATTAGCGAGGACTAGAGATCTGGATTTCCTCAGTGGAGATGACTCTTGGACTTGCTGCCGATGAGTTCAGCCTTTGCCACCCCTGCACTGCTGCCTGGTGGGAAGCCCTGGTACAAGACAATTTCAGCAGGGCCCAGTTGGTGTCACCATTGGAAACAGCAGCGGTGACGTGAGCAGGATGGCACTTCAGAGGCACCCGCGGGGCTGCAGATGGCACCGGGGGTCCTTGTTCCAGCTGTCTCATCAAGCTGAACTTCCGCTGTTATTTTCCAGGATCAAACAGTGCTGGAAACAGCTCCCACGAGAAACCCAGCGCCGGGGAGAGCCCGCACATCCCGGGGGGATCCCGCACATTCCTGGGGGATCCCGCAATTCCAGGGGATCCCGCAATTCCAGGGGGATCCCGCACATCCCGGGGGGATCCCGCACATTCCGGGGGGATCCCGCACATCCCGGGGGGATCCCACACATTCCGGGGGGATCCCGCACATTCTGGGGGGATCCCGCACATTCCGGGGGGATCCTGCACATCCCGGGGGGATCCCGCACATTCTGGGGGGATCCCGCACATTCCGGGGGGATCCCGCACATTCCGGGGGGATCCCGCACATTCCAGGGGGATCCTGCACATTCCNGGGGAGAGCCCGCACATTCCAGGGGGATCCCGCAATTCCAGGGGGATCCTGCACATTCCGCGGGGATCCTGCACATCCCGGGGGGGATCCCACACATTCTGGGCGGATCCCGCACATTCTGGGCGGATCCCACACATTCCAGGGGGATCCCGCGGCCGCTCCAGCCGCCGCTGCAAAGCTTGGGAACATCTCAGTTGTAAAATAATACCAACCAACTCTGTGTGTTGTGTTTATGGAGCAAAAAGAAAAAAAATAAAAGGAATTCAAACCATGCCTAAGCAACATGGCTGGGATTCAGAAAAGCTTTTCTGTAGAGCCTGAACTTTAAGTAGAGAACCACTGGAGTCAGCTGAATTCCAGCATATACTGGAATGCATTGCTGTAGGATAAATTCAACCAATGCCCAAATCCTTTCCAGAATCAGGGCCTTGATTTTGTATTTTTTT
>VWYE01012764.1:7073-41082 GCA_013398995.1 Alaudala cheleensis
TTATTTATTTATTATTTCTTTATTTTTTATTTATGACTTTATTTATTTAAGAGGAGCACAAACAAACCTCAGAGCATGTAAAATATGTTGCCTGTCTAGAGGGCATCACTCAGGGGGCAGCAGCCAGAACCGAATATTCATTTACTGTTGCAGCCAGAACAAAGGCAGATTTCTTTCCCCTCATGCTATGGGCAAACCCTGTTGGCCAAAACCACTTGAGCTGTGCATCCAAGTTTCCATGGAAACCTGCCTGCCTCGTGTTTGCAGAGGGGCAGCTCTGACCAGTTGAAATGTCAGCTCAGGGCTGTGTCTGGAGCAGGGCTCCCACAGCTCAGTGCTGCAAGCTCAGCCACCCTGTGGGCTGGGAAATGCTCTGCTCCCACTTGGAAAACATGTTTTTATTTCTTTTTTCAAACCAAAATACTCCTTGCTGCAGTAATTGAGAGTTTGGTGTTGATCAGATGTGCCTCAGTTTGGTTGAAGTTGCTCATCTCTTCAGCTCTCCTGGAAGAAAGGGTGGCTGGAGCCAAAGTTTTGTGTCCTCAGGGCATTTTTCTTGTGCCTGCAAATGTCGTGGAGTGGCAGCAGTGCTGGTGTGAGGGGTCACACTGCTGGGTCCCAGCTGACCTTTGCATTCCAGGCCCTGTTCCCTCTGAGCCTGCCTGGCCCCTGCACCCAGCTCAGGGGGGAAAGGAGAGCAAATCAGACAGGATTTCTGGATTGCTGTGTGGCTTTAAAGGCTGCCTCTGTTCCCTTCATTTGCTTGTTGCAAACCAGAGCCTTCTGAGTGACCCTGTGAGTGTCAGGGTGAGCCCCAAAAAAACTCCTCCTGTCATCTGTGGGATCAAAAGGAGCTGGGAAAGGGAAGAGCATCCCATTTCCCAACCCCCAGGAGCAGGGTCATGCTACAACCTGGCGACTCTGCCCNTTCTGAGTGACCCTGTGAGTGTCAGGGTGAGCCCAAAAAAACTCCTCCTGTCATCTGTGAGATCAAAAGGAGCTGGGAAAGGGATGAGCATCCCATTTCCCGATCCCCAGGAGCAGGGAAAGGCAGGAGAATCCCATTTCCCAACCCCCAGGAGCGGGGAAAGGCAGGAGCATCCCATTTCCTGACCCCCAGGAGCAGGGAAAGGCAGGAGAATCCCATTTCCCAACCCCCAGGAACAGGGAAAGGGAAGAGCATCCCATTTCCCAACCCCCAGGAGCAGGTTCATGCTACAAACTGGGGACTGTGCCCTGATTTAGCCATAAAATGTCACTTAATTGGGAAATGGGCAAATAAAAACCCCCTTCACTCATCCCCAGAGCACGACTGGGAGCTTTAGAGGAAAATGTGCCTCCAGCTGAATGGGAAGTTCAGGGAGGGTTCTTATTTTTTATTCTCCTCCCTGCCCCATTCTCAGGTGACATTTTTTAAATTACCTTAATCTGAAGATGCCAAGTTCCAGTCATAAAAACAGCAAGTTCTCCTCTCTTCGAGTGATTCTGGCCCTGCCTCCTGTCTCCATTTGTCACCCTTGATGCTGCCACGGTGTGGTNATTTTTTATTCTCCTCCCTGCCCCATCCTCAGGTGACATTTTTTAAATTCCTTAATCTGAAGATGCCAAGTTCCAGTCATAAAAACAGCAAGTTCTCCTCTCTTCGAGTGATTCTGGCCCTGCCTCCTGTCTCCATTTGTCACCCTTGATGCTGCCACGGTGTGGTTTCTCTGTGTGATTATCCCATGCTGAAAACGGGACAGATGGCTGGGAATTCTGCAGGAGAACATTCTCATGTAAATCATGCACTGTTTTGGGCTTGAGGTGGGGCGAGCGAAAGTGGCTATCAAGATGTGCTCGGCTAATTGTCAGCCATCAGCAATTAGCTGCTTCCCTCACTCCTCCTTCCATCTCCCCAGGAGCAGGAAGACAACAGGAGGGAAGGTGGATTTTCCAGCTGGTGGGAATCAGTGTGGTTTCACTGATTTAGTTTATTTTTTTTCCCTGTCCCACTCCCACCAGCACCTCCTCCTTCCCTGCCTCTTGTGCTGTGATGTTTTAGGTGATGCTGCATTAGCAAGTCCCCAGCTTGGCTGCTGCTTCCCTGCAAAACTCAGCTCAAGTTCAATGCAGTGTTTTTATAAATATGGTTGTGGAAAACACCACTGAAAACGTCTGTCTCTCAAAATAGCTCTTGGTGCCAGCACGTTCAGGCTGCGGGCTGACAAATCTGGGAATGTTTGCACTTTTCCTCAGGGGCTTTGGGAAGCACAATCTCTCACCCCACCAGTTCCCCTGGAGAGAGGGAGGGAGGCACTGACAAGCCCAGTTTTTTGGCAGAAGTCAACTATTAGAAGGCTCAGGGAGGTGATTTCTATTAAAAAAATAATAAAAAAAAGAAGAATTCACAGAGATACGACTCCTTGGACAGCCTGAGCTTGGTTCCTGGTTGGATTTGGTGGAGCTGAGCTGGCAGGGATGGGTTGGGTGCTGTTTTTGGAGCTTCCCCTCCTCCCTCCTCTCCATCTCCTTCCCAAATTCTCAGGGCAGAAATACTGAAAGCATTTCCACTCCTCTCTGCTCATGCTGGGTTTCTGTGTCTCCTGCACAGGTCAGCGCACGGACTGCGCCCTGGCCAGGTAGGTGTGCCTCAGGGAATGGGGTGGTTTTTTTAGGAAAACCCGATCCAAATTGGTGATTCCAGATCAGTTACCAGCCCAGGGTTAAGAAAATACACTGATTTAGAGTCCCAGAGTGGAATCGTGGGGTGGTTTGGGTGGGAAGGGACATGAAAGCTCCTCCAGTGCCATGGGCAGGGACAACAGCCACTGTCAAATCCCATCCAGCCTGGCCTGGAGCACTGCCAGGGATGGGACAGAAATTTAATACATTTAATACATTTAATTAAATTTATTTATAAATCCAATCAATGTAAACAAATTCCTTTTCTTGCCCTGGTGTATTTAGTGCAGATCAAGAGCAGGATGGGGAAGTGAGAGAAATTCCTTAATTTGGTGCTGTCATCCCAAGGATCTTCTCCAGATTTAGGTTTATTATAACCAAATCCCTGATCCTGGGAGAGAGGTGGGCCCAGGGATTGTGCAGGGCTTATCCACAGGGTCAGGGATGATAAATTGGGAAACTCTTGATCCCAGTGCTGCTCTTCTGGATTCCAGCAGGGTGGAGAGCAGGGAGAATAAACATTTAAATTTCATTAGGATCAATCCTAGAACCAACACTAAGCTTCTGGTGTGGCTTTAGTACAACATAACAAATCCCCAGCTAAAAATGGATGGATTGAGGAGCACCAGGGGCTGGGGCAGGGGCTGAGCATCCTCCTGCCTCGTTAACAAAAGGTGATTACCACCAGCATGGACTCATTACTGCTGTTCCCATTCCTCACAGCAAAGCAAAACTGACAGCTCCTAATTAGACCCTGACATCTGTAATAATAAAATATTATTCATCATGAAACAATTTTAAATATCAAAGAATCATGCCTGCTCCCAGTTTAAAGCCCACCTCATTGTCTGTGACAGCCCGTGGAATTGGATTTTTTTCATTTTTTTTTTAGTTTTCATTCAGTGTTTTTGATTTATTTTTTTTTTTTACAAAAGGAATTTCCCCCAAATTAACACATTGTACAGGCTTTTTAAAAAATCACGCTCCTAATCCCCTTATTTATAATTCAGCAGCCATCTGCCCTGGCAGGGAATTGGCTGGAATGATGCATGAGGGCCTTGCTGCTGTTATCTCCATTGCTTCATTCTTACAAGAAACTAAAGGAATTTTAAACCCCAGTAATAAATTTGGAGGGGAAAACCCTGGCAGAGCAGGGCTTTTTTTTTTTTCCTTTTTTTTCTGCCATTAATGTCTCCCAACATCAGCAAATGAGAGCAGACAGACAAGGCTTAGCCTGGCTGCTGTGTGCTGCTATTCCAGGGGGTTTTGTGTTATTTATTTATTTGAAATCTTATCAGAACTGAAATAAAAACCCTGCAGTGGCAGCTGTGAACAGCACAGGGGGAACCTGCCTGCTCCCACCTGCTCTTCCCTGTGCACTTGATATCAAACTTCATCTCCAGCCCTGGATCACAGAATTCTGCCTGGCCAGGGTGAAAATGTCAGGGCTGATTTTTTAGCAGGGCTCCCTCGTGCCTTGTGCGGGTTTTGAGTGATTTAAAGCCACTTAAAATTATCCTGGAGTCCCATAAATCAAACAAGCTCTGGCTTTGTGATTGACTGGGATGTCTGGCTCCTTCCCTGCTGCAGAACTGGGAGCACTGGGGGGATGAGCTGGTGATGGAGGAGGGTTATCCTGACTCTGTTCTCTTTCTCCCTCCTGCACCCCTGGACCAGTGGCAGGCGCAGCTCCACCGTCAGGAAGCAGGTAATTAATTAACATTCCCCTCACTAATGAGGCAGGGAAGAGGAAGGAGTGGTGGGAAACAGATTTTTATCTGTCCCTCCTTGTCTTCCATGGACCTTTCCAGTCCTGACTGAGGAATCCCTCAAAGCTGGATCCAGAACCTCACTCATTTTCCATGACAGGATTGAAAATTGCTTTTGCTCTGTGTTTTGACAGACCTGGAATCAAAAATCCCAAACAGCCTTGAGCTGCTTGGGCAGTGGTGGTTTATGGGATCCAGGCTGTTGTTTCTTTGTCTCCATTCCCTTTATTTTCCCTGGAATCCCCCAGTTAAACCTCACTGCTCTCTTGATGTGCCTTCCTGTAATAAAGACTAACAAAGCCAGGCTTTGTGTCCCTGGCCTTGGGGATAATCTGTTGCTTTTTGGTCCCCAAGTGAGCTAAAATGTGTTTCTTTGAGATAGGGAGTGCCCAAAGTATCTCTGGTTGAGATTAAAGTTTGGTAATTCCAGCTCACACTGCCTTGGGCTGGACTTTTGGAATAAAGACAGCAAGTTGAGATCTTGGTGTGCAGAGTCAAACCTTTCTCATTTTTAAATTTTTGTTTGTTTGTTTGTGTTTTGATCTCCTCCCTCTGCATTCTGCCTGCCCTGGCTGTGATTCCTCCCAGGATTCCTCCCAAGCCATTCCCCTGGTGGTGGAGAGCTGCATCCGCTTCATCAGCAGGCACGGTGAGTCCTGGCCTGAGTGTGCTGTGACACTGCCACCAAATCACCCCCAGAAAGGCTGTTCAGAGTGCTCAGCACCTGGGCTTTGTGCACAGGCTGCCACTGAGGAGATGCTCTGATTCTTTTGGTGTAAATAAACACATTTATTCCAGTGCTGTTGTGTGTGTGCGGTCACTGCTCCCAATGGCTGACCTTGCAAATGTTGTTTTGCCAACAATGTCCCTTTATTCCTTGCAAAACCAGCTCCCCATCCATCCACACCTTCCTGTGAGCCCTGAAGTGTGGCCTTCAGCAGGAACAATCATCCTCTTCACGAGGAGGAGGAGGAGGAGGAGGAAGCCTCAGAGTGTTTGAATGCAGGGGGTCAGGCAGTGAATTAATTGTTCACTTACTGCCACAGAGAGATGATTGATGCCTCTTTGGAAGCTTGACCTCTCCCAGCCTTGAATGCTGCACGTTTATTGCACTTTGTTTTCATTTTTAATTGATATCATTTGTTAGTGGTGTGTGAAGCAGCTGTTAATTAACACGTGTGGGGAGAGGTGGAATCCATCTTCATTAACCAAGATGCAGGCCCAGGTGAGCAGGTCCTGTTTGCTTCCCTTGGCCCATTCCAATTTTAGAAACCATAATCTGGAGTCCCATTCTCATCATCACTTGGAATAACCAAGCTCTGGAATCCTTTAAGGCCAGACTTGGATATTTGCTGGAAAAATCCTTGGCACCACTTTGGAGTGGGAGCTGTTGGGGGATGAATCGTGGCCATCAGGAGCTGCTGATTTCAGTCAGATTCCAGAATTGGAATTCCATCTTCCAACAGACTCAACTGAGTCCTTTCTAAACATTTTAAACCTTTTCCTCCTGCCATTGATCATATTTTACTCCTGGCTGCTCCACTGCTGGTTTATGGCTTCCTCTGGGTTGTAAAATCCTCTGGGGATCCTCCAGGGTGAGAGTTGACATGAATGGCTGTCAGATCTCTGTTACTCTGGCAGTTTAGAAGGGTTCATAATTTTTCTGCCTGTGCTGAGTTGTGTTTTTTCATATTGTGGACATCTCAGGGAAAGGTGGCTTTTAAACCAGCATCCTTCTGCCTGTATTCTTATTTTCCTTTCTTCCAGGAGCTGTAGCTGCTGAAGGTGCCATATTTTATTTAATGTCTACAGATAGATTGCAATCTTGCTATCAGCATCTCTTGTTTTCCTGCAGGTTTGCAGCATGAAGGAATCTTCAGAGTGTCTGGCTCACAGGTTGAAGTGAATGACATCAAAAATGCATTTGAGAGAGGTAAGGAAGAGCTCTTCCAACATCCCAGAAATTATTGCCAAGTTGTGAGTTTGTGTGAATGCTCAGAACTGGCCTGAATGCAGCTCTCTCCTTTTTGTCCCTTTGATTTTTGTGTTTCCCTGAGTGAGGCTCTCCCCAACACCTCCCTGCTGCTCATTAACCTTGAATTCTCACTTGTTTGCTGTTGTGCTTTGTACCCCGTGGAGTGTCTGTATAATAAATACTCTGAATTCAATCTCCTCTCATGTCTGATAGCTTATTGATTGTTTGCAACACCAAAGGACGTCGAGGATTTCATTATTAGGTGTAACTGCAGTTTCCTCCCTTCTCCCCCAGCTCTTTGTGTGCTGGAGGATGAATTTCCATGTTGTTTTTGGTGGTTTTTTTGTGTTGTTGAGACACAGCTTGGCTACATTTATTCCAAATACCAGCCAGGGAGAGAGGGGAAATTTCAGCAGAGTGTTAATTTGAGGCAGCTTTTAATAGATTGGATTTTTCCCTGGGAAGAGCCATTGCATCCAAAGGCAGGGAGCAGTTGGGAGCCTCCTGACTCATCAGCTCCTTGCTGGGCTGTTCTCCCTGGCAGAGCAGGTTCAGAGGAGCTGCTCCTCAGGGTCACTGGGAACAACAGGGCTTGTGTTAATCCCTGCAATCCCAAAGAAACAGGAGCAGTGTTTCTCTCTGCTGGCTGCTGCAGGAGAAGGGCACTCATTCATTAGGCACAGCGAGTTTAATTTGTTTTTGAGGGAGAGAGGAGTTTAATGAGCAGTGTGTGGGTGGTGTCACCTGTCCTCAGCTCCAGCTACCTGAGGGTGACAATCCTCAGGAGCAGAGGAAGCAGGGATGTGTGTCACAGCCAGGAAAACATCAGAATCACATTTTTATATCAAGGAATACCAGCTTGGGGAAACACCCTCTTGTTCCATGCAGAAATAAAAAAAGAGGATTAATTTTTTTCCCCTTCATCTCACTTGTCTCTGTAAAACCTGTGATAGAGAGCACTGCCAAAGTTACCCATGAGGTCCCTGCAGTTTATTACTTCATGCAGAGCCCTTGGTGGCAGTTAATACCAGGGGTAATGCTCAGGTTTGGAGTGGCCCATTTATTATCCTGTGTGTTGTTAAGATAATAGGCAAGCTTTGGTAATTTCAGTCACATAATGGATATATATAGCTTCAATTTGAGGATTGCCCCATCATTAAATCTAATTATGTCTGATAGGGACTTCTCCCTGGGGAGCAACTCCTTGAGTGAACATCTTCCCTTTGGTAATGCAGACAAACTGTGGCAGATCTGCAGCCACTGATTGTCCCAGAAACACTTCCCCCACCCCATTCCCTGTGTCTGCATCACCTGGGCCAGGTGTGTGATGGTCATTGACCCCCTGGGTGTCCCCTGCATCACCTGGGCCAGGTGTATGGTGCTCAGTGACCCCCTGGGTGTCCCTGCATCACCTGGGCCAGGTCTGTGATGTTCAGTGGCCTTTTGTGTGTCCCTTGATCCACCTGGGCCAGGTGTGTGATGCTCAGTGACCCCCTGGGTGTCCCCTGTAACACCTGGGCCAGGTGTGTGGTGCTCAATGACCCCCTGGGTATCCCCTGCACCACCTGAGCTGCAGTTTGGGGTCTGCCTGCAGCCCCCTGTCAGGTGGTGGAGCTGTGATGTTCACACCTGCCCAGAGCACCTGGAGTGTTTCTGCTGCAGGAGCAGCACCACCACACCCCCAGGGACAGCTCAGGGGGACATTTGGCTGACAGGAGCTGTCCCTGGGGTTCCTGGCACACCTTCCCACCACATCTCTCTCTGCCTCACTCTTGCAGTGCAGCTGGGGTAGGTGGGATTAACACAAATCCTTTTTTTTTCCAGTGATTTCTCCTGTATTCTGATTTTTCTCTCCTTGCTCTGAAGGGGAAGATCCCTTGGCTGGGGACCAGAACGACCACGACATGGATTCCATAGCAGGAGTCCTCAAGCTCTATTTCAGAGGCTTGGAGCACCCCCTCTTCCCCAAGGACATCTTCCATGACCTGATTGCCTGTGTCAGTAAGTACATGAAGAACTGGAAAGAAACAGGATTAATTTTTCTCCTCTCCCACTTCTCTTTCCTCCCTTCCCCCTTTTTTTCCCCTGACTCCAGGGTGAGTTTTTGGGGTTTCTTTGGCTGGGTTTGTGCTGCTGGGCTGCTCTCTGTGATCACCTTCTCACAGCCATCCTTGCTCTGACATGAATGAACAAGGAGATAGAAATTCATGGATTTGAAGGGCTGTGTGATGGGGTTTTGTGAGACAATGCTTGGCGACAGGGTTCTTTTAAGAGAGAATAAAGCAGAAAAGCCTCACTTGTGTAAAATAATCTTGAAGAGCTGTCATCAGAGGATGTCAGAAATGCCCTCTCTGAGGCAGGGATCACCAGCAGGGCTCCCTGCCTTGTGTGCTTTCCCTGGGTATCTGCTGCCAGGCTCCTGTGTGCTGGCCTCAGCTGACAAGGTGGTTTTTATTCATGCTCCTTTTACCTTCCTGCCCACCAGGGACCATCCACTGCCTCCTGCTGCAGCATATCAATCATCAGGGCACTCACAGCAGAGTTGTTAACATCTCTCATGGTTTCTAAAGGTGCTTCTGCCTGGCAGAGGGTTCTTTGTGGTTTCTGCATGTGAACAACCTTGTTTTTAAGTGGCCTGGCTCTTGCTGCATCCCCCAGAATTGAAGAATGATTCCATTGTCCAAGCAGAGAGAGGTGGCCTTTGCAGGGGCAGCCTCTGAAGAGAGGCAGAAGATCAGCTTCAGAAATGGCCTGTGCTTTTCTGCTCCTGATAAATGCATTCCCAGATTTGGCTTCATGTCATGTTGAGAAGTAAATCCTCTTTCCCCTGAATGAGCTCTCCCTTCTGAGCTGATCCCTGATCCCTGATCCCACTTCCTCCTCAGCAGGCTGCTGCCCTCAGAGCCCTGTGCCTCACTCTTTAACTGTGCTGATCTGAGTGTTCCTCAGTCTCTCCTTTTCACACTCCCACCTCTCCCAGCTGCCCTGAAGGAGCCCCTTGTGCCAGAGCCCCTGGAGCAGGTGACATCCAGAGCTCCCACGGGTTTGGGGACTTTCTTCTGGCAGAGGCTTTGCCAGCAGCTTCTGCAGCCAAATCCCCTCCTGCTGGTGCCCTGCTGGTGCCCAGTTTGGGGCCCTGGTGGCACTGGGAGGGCACTGGGGGGTGACTCTGGTGCTCTCTGTCTCTTCCAGCCATGGATAATTTGCAGGAGCGAGCGCTGCACGTCCGGAAGGTGCTGCTGAACCTGCCCAAAACCACCCTGATTGTCATGAGATACCTCTTTGCATTCCTCAACCAGTGAGTACCCCTGGGAGCACCAGGGCTCTGCTGCAGGGCCTGGGATAAACATGGAATTATTGAGGATGGACTGGGCAGGGAAACTTTCCTCCATCCCAGGCTGCTCCAAGCCTTGTCCAGCCCGACCTTGGACATTCCAGGGATCCAGGGGCAGCCCAGCTGCTCTGGGCACCCTGTGCCAGGGCCTCCCACCCTCCCAGGAAGGATTTCTTCTCAATATCTCATTTAACCTCTTCTGTTTGAGTAGAAATCCATGGCAGGGGGATCCTGCTGTGACCCTGGTCTTGACTTGGGCTGCAGCTGGGCTCTGAACATCAACAATGAGAGAAGAAATAAAGTCAAGTATTAAAGTCAGCACCCAGAGCTTTCAAACTCCCTTTGCAGTTTCTATTTCACTTCTCAGTAAATACCATCAATGTCTCATTTTTTACCTGGGTCCAGCAGATTTGTGTCCCAGAAAGCCCAAAGCAAACCTTCCCAGCCCAGCTGTGTGTTCTGAGCAAAGGGTGGTGATGATAATGGTGATGATGATGANTCAGCTGTGTGTTCTGAGCTCGACTGTGTGTTCTGAGCTCAGCTGTGTTCTGAGCAAAGGGTGATGATGATAATGGTGATGATGATGATTTCTGCTGTTCACCCTCCTTCCCACCTCTGTTTCTTTTTGCAGTTTATCTCAGTTCAGTGAAGAGAACATGATGGATCCCTATAACCTGGCCATCTGCTTTGGGCCCACGCTGATGTCTGTGCCTGAGGGCCACGACCAGGTCTCCTGCCAGGCTCATGTCAATGAACTGATCAAAACCATCATCATCCAACATGAGAACATCTTCCCAGGACCCAGGGAGCTGGAGGGCCCAGTCTACAGCAGGGGTGGAAACACAGAGGATTACTGGTATGATGGGTGCTCTGAGGGGAGCCATGGCTGGGTGTTTATCCATGGATTAGGAAGCTGCAGTTGTGGTGGCTAATTCAGGATTGCAGCATCTGGCCCAGCCTTGCAAAACTCTGTTTTTGTAGCAGCAAAGATGGCTCTGGTCTCTCTGGAGTCATCAGCTTAAAAGAAATAAGCTGGTATAAAGTAGCTATTCAGTTGTCAAACCTCGCTCACTTATCTTGAAGGGCAAGGTTGTGGAGGGATTTTCTTGGATGTTCTGCTTTGGTAGCTGCCAAAATCAATCTCTTTTTGTTGTTTTTTTTAATTTCCTTTTTTTTTTCCCTCCTTTCCTCTCCTGCTTTTGCCTTTTCTCCCTGCCTGTCTGGAGTGCCTTTGCTTCAGACACAGAGGTCACTTGCAGCTGAACCTCCGAGGCTGTGGCACAGTTTCATTTGCAGGGCAGCCCCACTGGAGGGGGAGGGAAGAGGCAGGAATGCAAAAATCCCCATTTCCATGCAGCCTGGAGCTCCAGAGGCCCAGCCACGTGCTCAGGCTGAGAGCACATCTGGAAGCAATTCAGGCAGAGCAGCTCCTGTCATCTGGGGTGGGAGCTTTGGGCAGTGGGGGAAGGAAAGGAGGGGTTTGCTCTGCTCCTGGCCGAGCTGATCCCTCCCCTCTGAGCATCAGGAATGTTCATTTGTGTCCCACTTCTCCCCCCCATTGCTCCTGCTCTCCTTCAGCATCACAGCAATGTGAATGGTTATTTTTGTGGACTAAAAGAAATAGGTTTTTAAGTGAAGTCACTGTGGTGACAGAGCAGGCCTTGTTCCCCTGGCTTGTCTGAGAGCTGTGGGATCACTCCTCGTTTAGAGGCTCCTCCAAACTCTGCTGTGTGCAGAGGATTTGCCAAAACCTTTTGGAAATTCTCTTCATTTCACCCCTCTGATGTTTTTAGCTGATGTTATATATGAAGGAATTGCAGGGGGAGGGAAAAAAAAACCCCAACTTAATAATATTTATGGCCTTCAGGAAACACATTAATTTGGACAAGAGGTTTTGTCCCATGAGGTGAAGGGAACAAAAGTGAGCTGAGTCCCCTCAGTGTGGGTGTCAGTGCACAGGGGGCTGAATGTCCTGGGGGTGATAACAAGGAAGGAGATAAGGGATGGATGCTTCAGGAGGTGGAAGGGACCCACAGGAGTCATGGATCCAGCCCCAGACACCCCAAAATCCCACCCTGGGCATCCCTGGAGTGGTGTCCAAAGGCTCCTGGAGCCCTGGCAGCTGTGCCCATTCCCTGGGGACCCTGATCTGCACCCCTGGCACAGCCCCAGCCCTTCCCTCAGGTGCTGTCACTGTCACAGGGAGCAGAGGTCAGAGCTGCCCCTCAGCTCCCGGGTGGGAATTCCTCAGCTCCATCCCTCTGGCAGGATTCATTACTGTCACCTTCAGGGCTGTCTGGGTGACACCACTGCTTCCCAAAGCAGCATCCAGAGCTCAGCCAGGACAGGTTTTTAGGTGGGAAATGCTGTTTTTTGAGGAGGCATGGCTGGGAAAAGGGCACGTGGCCTCTGTGCAGGGTTTGGAGCAGCAGCCTTGGCCAGGCTCGACATGACTTCACAGTCTGGGTGAAACCTTAGCCCTCCGTGCTGCTTCCTCCTGGGGCCTCCAGCTGGCTTCAGAGGCTTCTGTAAACTTTATTAAAGAGCATAAAGGCTTTGCAGAGGATGGGAAAGGATTGCTGAGGTGCTGGCTCAGGAGGTGTTGGGCAGCCTGGTGTCCTGAGGATTAAGCAGAGCGAGACGCCAGAGTTACTCAGACATTTCACCTTCCCCTCCTCCTGTTTTCCTCGTGTTTCAAAGAGCACAGGAGGTTGGTTGCCAGGGGCAGAGCACTGTCCAACCATCTTGACTTACTTTAACCATTGCAGGGCCAAAATGAGGGATGAAATGACTCCTGTGTGAGGAGGATTAAAAATGACCTTTAAGGGTCACAGTGTGAGAAGGCAGCAGAGGAGTTTCCTGGTGTAAGATGAAGAGCAAACACTGGTTTTTAGCCCTTTCTTTCCTCCTGAGAGCAGCAGGCAGGGCAGGGCTGCCAGCTGGCAGCAGCTCTGGGGAGCTGCTTGGGAGAGGCAATGGATCCTCTTCCAGTTTCCTTTCTGCTCCTGTCCAGAGGGAACTGCTCGTGGAGCTTCTTACAAAAACATAACCTTTGGTTGCCACTTGTTGTCTGTTGATCCTTTCAAAGCTTTTCTTCTTGCCAAACACAAATGAGTCCTCTTGGTAGTTTAGGTGCTCTGGAATCTTTATTTACAGGCAGCTAATTGGGCTGTGGGAGTTGTTGAGGGAAATGAATGGGACATTTAAGATGGTGATAAAAGGGATGGAGGGAGATGACAAACACAGGACCTGGAAATATCGTTATAAATCGAGGAATGATTTCCCCCAGGAAGTTGCAGCTTTCTCATCAGCCATCTAATGAGCTAATTAGAGCAATGGAGAGTGCAGCCAAGGGAATAATCCTGGCATGGCAGGGAGGAGCTGGACCCAGCCTGGCACTGCTGTGTGAGTGCTCAGTGCCTCCAGAGGTCCAGGCTGGAAGATGTGAAGTTGGACTTTGCTGACAGCACTCAGAAGGGGTCACCAAGATGTTTGCTTTGGCTGATCAAATAAGAATTCAGCTTGAGTTTTACCCACAGTGACTTCAGCACATGCAGAGGCATCCACAAAGTGCCTGTAGCAACAAAACCTAAATATTGACTCCTGATGGGGATTCCCAGATCCATCTGATTGCTTTCCAGGATGTTCCCAGTTCTGTCTGATTGCTTTCCAGGATGTTCCCAGTTGTGGTTGGCCAGGAGGGCTCTCAATTCCCAGCAGTTAAAGCTGTCCCTCTTTCCTTCTGTTTGCAGTGAAAGCCCTCACGGAGAGAGAGCCCTGACAGAAGATTCAGTGCAGGATGTCACAGCTGAGCACCACACCAGTGATGATGGTATGGGAGGGCTGGTGTTCACTGGGGGAACTGCTGCTGAAACTCCCCTGGGGGAGGCAGGGAAGGCTGTGCTTGTTTGAAGATCCAAAGTGGGCTTAAAATCAGAGCACTCACTCAAAGTGAGTGACAGCATTTGGTGGCAGAAAGTACAAAGGGTCAGTGGGAATCTCTGGAATTACCTGGCAATTCTGAATGTGTCCCTTCTTCTCATGGGGTCTCAGCAGGAGGCTGGATGTGTTTCAGTGTCCTCTCCCACTCCCCTCTGCCTGTGCCAGGCATTTCCACTGTCAGGGGCTCAGGAAGGAGAATGGAGAGTGCTCAAAGCCCCAGCAAATTATAAATACGAGTGGAAATGTTTTCATCTGCTGCTTGTCTGCCCAAGCTGTCAGACTGGCAGGGGGAACTGTTTGGCTTAGCCTTACTGCTCCTCAGTCACACAGTTTTCCTCTCTGAACAGAAGTGTAAGTAGGAAAAAGCTACTGGAAATTAAAGTCTCAAATCAGCCCTCTGGAGAAAAGCCAGAGTCCTAAAAAGCAAATTGGAAACATAAGAAACCTGAGTGCCACGCTCATCTGGAACAATAAACACTTGTTAATGAAGCAGATGGAATTTACCAAACCACACTCCCATCCCCTTCCTAAATGGAGGGGGGACACCAAAACCCAGCATTGTTGGGGTTTTTTTTACTGTTAGGACAAGCTGGCAGAGAGAGCAAGAGGGAGGAAGGAGCCAAACCCAGATATAACCACGTGCTTTGGGACAAGCTGCCAACATGGGCCAGGCTTTTCCCACCCTCCCAAATCCCTGCCTGCTTGCTGAGGACTGATAAATGGGATTTGTGTGAGTCTGACCACAGGCTTACCTGGAATGGGTGGTTTGAGGGAATTCTGAGCTGCCAGCTCTGGAACTGGAGGGGTTGTTGGGGGTGGATCTCACAGAGCCTGGTGCTGATTTGCCCTCAGCCACTTGGTGCTGGGTCATTTCAGGGCTTTTTTGGGGGAGATGCTTCTGCTCTGCTCCCTCAGCCTGGCTGAGGAGCTGCAGCTGCCTCAGATGGATTCACACCTTTATTTTCTCAAACCCTGCTACTGCCTTGAAGCCTTCAGGCAGCTCCAGAGCCGTTTCTGGAGATACCCTCTCCCAAGGAATAACTGGAAAAGCTGTGCCTCATGTTTGGCCTTTCAGCCCATTTTAGTTTCCCCTTGCACTGCAGAAGCTCCCTGTGGTGCAGAGATCTCTGTGTGCAGGAGCAGATCTCTCTTTGATCAGGGGAGAGGAACCACAAATCTCTTTCAGCAGGAAAGAACTCAATTTCCATGGATTGCTTGGCTGCATTAAAGCTCCTTTAAAGTAATTAGAGGGAGCCCAGTGGGGCTGTGTGGTTGAGCTCATCTCCATTCCCCTGATCCCTGCCCAGAACCAGGAGCTGCCTTAATTCACATTTTACACTCAAACAGTGGCAGATTATTTTCAGAGCCTTACAAATAATCCACAGGAATTCCACATTGATTTTCCTGAGTGTTTTAAATGCCCTTATTGTGCCTCTGGAAAAATCTCAGAGCCCTGCAGGGACCTGGATTAGTGGCAGGGCATGGCTGGGGCTCCTGTGGGAGCAGAAGGGAGCACAGAGCACCCCAGGGAGCAGCTCTGTGTCCTCAGCCCTGCACCAAGCCTAGCTCTGGAGCCTCTGGATGTTTCCCTTTGCTTCCATGAGCAGCAGGGCCTCCCACCCTGCCTGAATTCCCCTCTCCTGGGTCAGGTGAGCCTCACAGGCAGCAGAAATTTCCTTCTGAATAGATGCTTTATTTCTGAAGCAGCTTGCAGTGAGAGGATGTTTCCCTCCCCTGCCTGCCCAGGGGGTTCACTTCAGCTGCTTTTAAGGCAGATTTTTGTCTGGAATGTACCTGAGTGCTTCCCACCTCTGAAACCCTTTTGATTTTAGTAAAACCCTAATTCTGCCCTTGCCACTTCCATCATTGTTGCCTTGAATTGCTGTGAGGGGGTTTAGGGCTTGGGAAATACAAATGTGTGTAGGGATGAGGGAAAGGATGAAAGGGCAGCATCCTGAAGTTTAGGGGTTCCCCTCTGAATTTTGCTGCCTTAAGAGGGAAGGAACACTTTATTCTCTTCATACACTGGTTTGTGGCAGATTTGAACTGCTCATCTGAGCCCAGGTGTTTGGTGAGCTGTTGTTTGTTCCCTTCTGCCTCCTGGAGTGTGAGCCTTTTGATTTTAATGAAACCCTTCTGATTTTAATGAAACCCTAAATCTGCCCTTGCCACTTCCATCACTCTTGGCTTGAATTGCTGTGATTTGGGGCTTGGAAAACACAAATGTGTGTAGGGATGAGGAGAAGGTTGAAAGTGCAACATCCTGAAGTTCAGGGGTGAATCTTCCTGCCTCCAACCCTGTGCTGCCCAAAGAAGGAACACTTTGCCCTCCTCATGCCCTGGTTTATGGCAGGTTTAAACTGCTGACTGCTCACCTGAGCCCAGCTGTTGGGTGAAATGTTGTTTTTTTCCCTTCCATCCCGCAGAGTGTGAGCCCATCGAGGCCATAGCCAAGTTTGACTACCTGGGCAGGACTGCACGGGAGCTGTCCTTCAAGAAGGGAGCGTCTCTGCTGCTCTACCAACGGGCCTCGGATGACTGGTGGGAGGGGCGGCACAACGGCATCGACGGCCTCATCCCCCACCAGTACATCGTGGTGCAGGACACGTAGGTGACACCCTGAGGCACCTCGGGGTGGGGCTGTGCGCGGCCACACCCCGCGGGAGGGCTCGGCTTTGCACCTCTGGGAGGTGGAGGGGTGACAAAAGGGTTGTTGTGGTGGGTGGGGATGGGCGGGGAGCAGGTGCTCAGGAGGAGGTGGGGTTTTCCACAGGGAGTGATGGGACAAGGGGGGGATGGCCTTAGGATGCAGGACTGGGTGTACTGGGAGGAATTGTTCCCTGGGACAGTGGGGAGGCCCTGGCACAGCTGTGGCTGCTCCTGGATCCCTGGCAGTGCCCAAGGCTGCGTTGGACAGGGCTTGGAGCAGCCTGGGGTAGCAGAAGATGTGCCTTCCCACGGCAGGAGGGTGGAACAAGATGATGAAATCACTTCAGTGATTTGAAGGCCACCTCAGGAAGGAATCTTGGCGATTCCCAGGAGCCTCAGCCCGTGCTGCCGTGCTTTTCCACCTGCACAGTGCTGTGCTGGGAATGCAGCACTGCTGCTCCTGTTGTGGTTGTGATACCCTCCCCTCCTCCTTCCTAGTGAGGATGGGATGTCGGAAAGGTCCAGCCCCAAGTCAGAAATAGAAATAAACTCGGAGCCACCGGAGGAGAAGGTGACAGCCAGAGCTGGTGCCAGCTGCCCGAGCGGGGGCCACGTCGCTGACATTTACCTTGCCAACATCAACAAGTAAGAGCAGCCTTGCATTGTTTCCCCTGCTTGGTGATGAGTCCAGTGAAATGCTTCCTTCCCTGGAAAAAGTTCATTAACAAGCACTGCCATCGTTTTTCTCTGCTTCCCCCCCCTCTTTTAACTCACTCACCCTTTGCTGTCCCCTCTCTGTCACCAGCGTGGCCGTCGCTCATCTGAAACCCCACTGGCTTCTCTTCCCTGTCCCCAAGGTGCCATCTGGTCCTGCTTTCCCATAGGTGCCCTGTTTGATGTGCTGAGCAGACAGAGGAAGGGAGGGCAGTGCTGGGATGAGTGCTGAGACCTCGTGTTGTTGTCCCCATCCCTCGTGGTGTCCTGTGATCTGTCACGTCTCCTCCACGTTTTGGGTGGGGTGGGGGGGACAGTTCCTCCAGGAAGCCATGTCCCAGTTTGTGATCAATGCCACCATACCTGCAGTCCCTCCATCTGGCACTGCCTGGAGCACTCCTTTGTTTCTGCAGCACTCCTCACCTCGGGTTACTAACCATATGCTTGCAGTGGAACAGCACAACCCCCTGTTGCTCTAACCTTGCCTCCTCCACCAGAAATTGTTGCTTTAAGCCAACACTCAACATCATAAAAAAGCTGGAAAATCAAGCTAGTGGCAGACTAAATTCCATGATCTGTTCAATAATTTTTCTAGACAGGCTTATCCCCAGTATATTTCTGATTATTTCCTTCACGTTAAAAAGCCTCAGCTCTCTCCATTGTGCAGTGAAGGTTTTATGTGATAATTACAGTTTGATGGGAGGGGAGGTTCTTAACCTTCAGTTAATTTAACACAATGCAGTCTGTGAAGGCATTAGCACAAATGCATCCTTTTTAAAAGGTTTGGGCCCTGCTCATGGCCTAGAGAGCCTGGTCCTTCCTTCTGGGATTCAGCAGAGCTCCACTGATATCTGGGAAGCCCTGTTAATCTGCATCAGCTTGGGATCTGGGCTTTCTTTGATGATATTTGCTGTCTGAGCCACTGGAGTGGCCATTCTGCCAGTTATGGAGAGATTTGTGTAATAACAGAACCTGTGCTGGAGCTTCACCATCTGCTGCCTTTGCTAGAGTTGTGTGTAGTGGCTTTTAGAAGCCTGGGGAATGTCCACTCCAGTTTTGGGATATTTTTTTTTTCTCCCCTTTACTAGGGAACCTGATATTTAGCAATAAAGTAGCATAAGACTCATTTTGTTGTTTTTTCTTTAGGAATGAATCTTCTGACCTATGTGTGAACAGACTTGAGCAAAATTAAATCAGATGGTTTCGCAATGACAGTTGTGCCACCCACTGAATTATTATTTGGATGCCAAAATCCTACTGGAGTTAACACTTTCTTGCAGTTTTTCATGGGGCTGGTGCTATATATAAATGGATCCTTCCCTGTATAATGGATGCCAAGCTTCAGACCTATGGCATAAAGTGTTCTGCTGCATTGGCCTTCCCATGATTTGAGTGGAATCGTGCTGTCACACCTCATGGTGCTGGGGTAGAAACTAAATTCTTTGGACCAGTTCATCCATTTGACATCATCCCTTTGGTTTATCTCTAGCCCTGCATAGATAATGCCTTGTGGTCCTGCCAAAGCCATGAAAAAGAACCATCTCCTACCACCAGCAAACATTGGAAATGATCATTTAACCCCAAACTGGGGGTCTTTGCTTGCTGATCTCTGAAAATAATAACTTGATGCCTTGGGCCAGGAGCTTAGTAGACTTATACTGTGTCCTCCAGTCAAAGATTGTAGCTCTGCTCTTGGAATGTAATAAAAACACATCATCAAAACCTGTCGATGGCACAGAGGGTTTGTTTCTGGTTTTTTTCTCTTCTGTTCCAGTACAAATTCTTCTCCTCTTGACCAAGTTAATCACGTTCCACCCAAGTTTTCTGGTTTTGCTATGAATGTGCTCAGCTGCCAGGACTCAGTCTTGTTGTTAGAAGCGTGAAACTGGAATGATTTATAATTTATAATTTATAATTTACAATTATTTCACTGTACCGCAATCCCTCCTCAACCCCCTCGGGTCTGTTTGTAATCTGGGTACCTCTGTGTCTCTTCCCATTGTCCTGTGTGTTGTTTTTTTTTGGGGGGGGATATCTTCAAATGACAGCCCTGTACCTGCTTGTATTGACTTGTTTTGCTTTTGTGACTGAAGGCAAAGAAAGAAACCAGAGTCAGGCAGCATCAGAAGAGCGTTCCGCCAAAGTGACAGCCACGGCCTAGGTAGTCCCCTGGCAGAACCAGCCTCCCCCGGAGCCATAGCCGGTTCCAGGCCCTCATCTCAGCCCATTCTGAGCCAAAGCCTTCCCAAGGAGGTTCCAGACAAATGCTCCATCAGTGGCCACGGCAGCCTCAATTCCATCAGCCGGCACTCGTCGCTCAAGAGCCGCGTGGACAGCCCGCAGATCCGCAAGGCTGTCACGGCCGGCAGGTCCAAGAGCTTCAACAACCACCGGCCCATGGACCCCGAGGTCATTGCTCAGGTGAGATTCTGCTGCACTGCTTTCCTTGGGAGGCTTACAGGGTGCTCTGTGTGAGGAGGGTTTGGAAGAAGTCCAGCAGTCCCTTCTGGAAGAGGTGTCCCGGGGTTTTATTGCTGTAATCAGTCTCAATACCAGGTTTAAAACAATAAAAACGTGGCAGTCACTCATGTCTTGCCAGAAGTATCCAGCAGCCAAAATTCTCTTTGTTACATGGCATTTTTGAAGTTTTTCACCCAATAGCACATTGCTAAAGCTTACAGACAACTGTTTTAGCCAATTACCAAAAGCACAAAGCACATGGGTCCTGCAAGAGATAAAGAACACTGTCCCACCTGGATTTCATAGCTGGGCCATTAACACGTCCCCTTCCCTCCCTGTTTCAGACAATACTTGTTATATTTTTAATTAACAATACACAATATTCTACTATTAAACTTAAAACTTCCTACTGTTGCAGTGCACATGGCCTACTGTCTTGCTAAGCATATTTTTCTGTGGTATCAATGTTTACCATGGCCAAGCCTAAGACTCACATTATTGCTTAATGTCCTTGCTTGCTGTATTTTTGTATCTTCTCCTGCTTTTCATAATTTGCAGCTGCAGCCAGCTCTAAATTCTCTGCTCTTTCTGTTTCTGAAGCCTGCTTTCTCAGCTCCTAAAAGCCTTCTTACTTTTAGTATTTGCCACAGTGCAGGAGGTGTTGGAGTGCAAGGTTGTCTTGGTTTGGAAAGGCAGGGAAGAGCAATGGAGAATGCAAACCCCCTCCCTCTGAATTATTATACATTTGAAATGAAGGGACCTTCAGGCAAAGAGATGTGGGAATAGGAATAACAGTTCTTTACTAGGAATATTAAAAAAAATTAAAATGTAGTAGTACAAANATTTGTTTTTTTTTTTTTTTTTTGTTACATATTTCAACCCAAGACAAAGGTCTGGTGTGATCTGTGTCCGTGTGGGAAGGGCAGCTCTGGGTGAGGAGAGGTCTGGGAGCTGAGCATGGTCAGTCTGGGGAGGAGAAGGCTGAGAGGGGATCCCACCCATCCATACAAATCTCCCCAGGGAGTGTCAGGATGGTGTCAGGCTCTGCTCACCTACAGGAGCCATAGATTAAAACAAAAAGTTCAACCTCAACGTGAGGAAGAGCTTCTGTCCATGAGGGTGACAGAGCCCTGGAGCTGCAGCCCAGGGAGGGAGTGGAGTCTCCCTGACCAAACCCACCTGGATGAGTTTGTGTGTCACCTCCAGGTGACCCTGCCTGGACAGGGTTGCACTCCAGAGGTCCCTCCCAAGCCCAAGCATGCTGTGATTGTCTCAGTGCAGTTTTAATTTGGGACACTGCCCCATCTTGGGCTTTCATCCTCTCTGTGTGCCAGGCACTGGGGCTGCTTTTCTGCAGGAAAAGAAACACTCATGTCCTCCCTCCATAAGAACTTGGCCCTGTTTGTTACCCAGAATTGAATCTCAACACTAAAAACACCCATTTCAGAAAGTGACACAGATTCCAAAGCTGTCAGCAGGGAATTAATCAATCATAACTTCAAGACAAGAGAGAAATGAAGTATTTATTGTGGATTTAATACTCCTGTCAGTCGTGCAGGCTTGCCTGGGGTGTGACAGGGGAAGCACATGGAGCAGCACAGCCCAAATTAAAGCAGGCTGCTGACTTGTGCAGTGCTCCAGTGGCATCCTCATCTTCTTGCAGGGTCCAGAGTGAGATCAGGAGCCAGCTCTGAAGGTAAAACCCTGCTGGTTTGCAGGAGTCAGTTATTACACAGAGGATGTGGAGTCAAGAGATTTCCCTTTTCCACCGGGGTGGATGTGCCTGCACTTGCATTTGTGTGTGCCCACTGCTTGCAGGGTGGGATGGATGGCTCTGCCTGAGGCCAAGGAATGCTCCAGGCTCGGGTTACAAAGCCCTGGGAGCCCTGACTGCTCTGCCTGGCTGGGGCTCTGCAGGTTCCTGAGGAGCTGGGGGGGAAATTGGGTGAAAATTAAACGTGATTTTTATCGCCAAAACAGCCACTCCACAGAATAAATAAGGGACACATTAAAACCCTTATTTATTGTTCCCTTTAATGCTGATGGGAATTTGTGTTTTGCCATTTTGAGTACCTTGAGCCCTTTTGTTCCAGTGGAAATGTAGAGTACAGCTCCTGTTGTCTTCGTGTTTCCCCATCCTTCCCAGGCTTTGGTTGATATAAATCAGATCCTTTGTTTTTTCAATTAGGCTCTGACTGAAGTTGTTCTGTCTCCTCTCCCTGCCAGACCCTTCACTCCATTGTTTCACTGGAGAAGAGTCTGGGGACAAAAAGGAAAGAGGAGGGGAAAAGAAATAAAAAAGAGGAGGGAGGAAAACCCAAGCTGTGTTAAATCAGTGTTTTTCTCTGTAGTATCTGCTCAGACCCCATCCAATAACCATCTTACACATTTCCCCAGCTTCATAACGAAAATCTGCCTGGCCTCAAGATAGAGTGGGAGGTGTCAGATTTCTGCCTCTGCTTTCTTCCACCATTCCTTGACTGATTTACCTTCCCCACCCCCTGAAAAAGCTCTGAGGAAGCTGCAGCCAAAAGAGTGAGTCAGAGCCAGGCTGAGCTCTCCTGCTCCCCAGGGAGTTCTGTGCACCACTGGACTCTCCAGCAGACAATGTGTAGGCCCTGAGACAAAACCCCTACGGTTTTAGCTCAGAAGTTCTCTTTATATCTATTTATTAGTAACTGTAATACTTTTTAAGAGGGAAGGAGAAGAGCTGGTTTTGGTTTCTGCACGTGTTCCTGACATCTTCTGTGTTTTCTAAAACCCTGAGTCCTGTGAAACACATTTCTGGGAACAGCTCAGCAGGAAAACCAGTGAGGCAGCAGGAGCCCAGGAGGATTTCAGCAGTCAGTGTGTGTGTGGCGTCCAAGCCATCAGTGCTCCCTTCAGGAGTTTCCTCTCTGAATCTCACGTGCCAAAAAACCCGCAAGATTGGGCACCAGTGCTTTGGGTTCTGCTCACTGCTGCACTTTGGGGCTTTGCTTTGAAGTTTGGGCAGCATCAGGAGCAGTGCAGGGTCAGATTAGCATCAAGGCAGTGCAATAGCAATTACCCTGCTCCCTGTTGCTGGAAGATGTTAGTGCTTATTTGCTGCAGCATGCTCTGCTGCTCGGTCCCATCCTTGACCCCGCTGTTTAGAACACCAAAAAACACACTCAAAATATGCCTTTTATGTGTTTTGTTTGTGTGTCTGGGCCTTGCCTTCACTGGGCTCCTCTGCTGTGCTTTGCAGGACATCGAGGCCACCATGAACTCGGCCCTGAACGAGCTGCGGGAGCTGGAGCGGCAGAGCAGCGTCAAACACGCGCCCGACGTCGTCCTGGACACGCTGGAGCCCCTGAAAACCTCCCCGGTGGTGGCCCCCACCTCGGAGCCCTCCAGCCCCCTGCATGCCCAGCTCCTCAAGGACACTGAGCCCCCGTTCCAGCGCAGTGCCAGCACGGCTGGGGACATTCCCTGCACCTTCAGGCCCGTCAAGTCCCTCAAGGTGGCCCCACAGGTGAAGCCGCCGGCCACGCGGCCCAAACCCGCCGTGTTCCCCAAAAGCAGCACCACCAGCCCTGGCGTGGCCTCCTCCAGCCCTCAGCAGCCCCCTGACAAGTCCTGTACTGTCTGACACAGCCCCTGCTGCTCTCTGGGTGCCACTCCTGCTGTTCCAGACGTGCAGACTCTGTCACTGACCTTGGAATTGCTGTTGAAGGGATCTGGAGCTGCTGCTGGGAGCTCCTGAGCGGCCACAGCCTCGTGCCACGTGCCCAGGACAGCTCCTGCCACGCTTGGGAAATGCACAATCCACCATCCACTGTGAAGCTGAGCAGGAATAAAACACCAAGGGATGAGCTGGATTTTGGTTTCGATGCCTTGCTCAAGTGTTGGGCCGCTGGAAGGGACATTTTGGTGGTGTCCTGTTTTTGGATACTGGTGTAGTGACTTCTGTATTCTGTGTTTCATTTATCACAGGGAAACAATAGGATAGATTTTAGTCTATTGCATGTTTTGGTGCCACTGGTTATGTGGAGCTTGGACATGCCTGTTTCTTGTGCATTATTATTATAATTATTATTATTATTATTCCGTCACCCGCTGGTGCCACGGTGGTTTAAGGGTCTGTCTCAACTTCCATCACATCCTCTGCTTTTGTTTGCTCTCCATTCCTCCCCCTCAGGGCCAGAACCTTTGGCCATCCCAGCCTCATGCTTTAGTTGTCATGGGAAAAAAAAAAAATAGTTTACTCTGGAACACTCGTAGATTTTTGTGGAGTTTCTACGTAAGATGTGTCTGTGCAAATATAAACAAACCTATTCCTGAGGTCTGGGAGCACCAGGAAGAGCCCAGTTGTTGCTCATGGACAATCTTCACTGGTTTCCCCCTTTGCTCTCCCATATTTAAAAGCAGCTTTCTTGTTTCCAGTGTCATTTTTCAGCCCGTGGGCTCTGATGTGGTGTTTGCTCTTGGGAGACTGAATGTAAAAACACAAAAAAAAAAGCAAACAAACAAAAAAAAGAAGAGATAATTTTGAGAAGAAGCATCCTCTGCTGGGAGCCCACCCCCAACACACACTCTGCTGGTTTGCCCCTTCCTCAGGACAGATCCTGACCCCAAATCCCAGCGCCAAGCACTGTAAAAACTTCGCTCAGGAGTTCTCAAAGCTCCCCTGCCTTGTCCCTCTGTGCTCCAGAGCTGCTCTGGGGCTCTCTGCTCTTATAGAGCAGTGCAGGGAACGCTGCTGGGGGACAGGGAGGTGACAGCACGTGGCCTCTGGAGTGGCTTTGCTCCCTGCCATGCCTGCTCTGTGCAGGGCTGACCTGTGAATGAATCCTTTGCTATTATTTGTATTTATCTGTAGCCAGCAGCACCCACAGACTCTTTTGTACTCCCCTGGGAATTCTCCACAGTGCCCACGTTTATTTAATGTCATAATTCAAAGGCTTGTGCCACTGAGGAGTGGAGACTCAGCTCTTCTGGGATTTCAAACAAAGCTGCACATCTGAGGCTTCCATATCATTACAAATTCAGGACAAGAGAAGAAAAGGCATTTTTCTCACCTGTTGAAGCTGAGTTTCCTTTCAGTTTGGGGGGTCCTGGCTGACTGCAAAGTCAGTTGAAGTGGCACTTCATAAAGAAGAAGCAAAGAAGAGTTGCTGAAATGTCCTTTTGTGATGCATTTGGGATGTTACCTGGAGGAATGGATCTCCCTGCATCCCTGTCCACCCCACACGCACAACCCCCTCTCTGCAGAAGCAATCAATCCATCATTAATGACCTCCCAAAAACCAGCCAGCTTCCTGGGAATGAAGGACATGCAAGGGCTGGGGAGCCCTGGGAAGGTTTTGGTGAGAACATTCTTCTTTTCCCCCCTTTTCTCCTGAGCTTTCCTGGGGAAGCCCCACGGTACGAGCGTGACTGTCCCTGCCCCTCCAGGAGATGCCACCTCTGCTCTCAGGTTCTGATGGACTTCTACCACCAAGGAATCACTTGTTCTTCTGGGGAAAAGAAAAATCAATAAACACAACGATGAAACTTGTAATTTTTTTGCTCAGGCAGAACTTTCTAGCATTTCCTTTTTTAGTAAGAATTTTTTGGGGTTTTTTTGATTTCTTTTCTTTTTTTTTTTTTTATTTTGGGGTCTCAAATGACCAAAGTTAAATCAGTGTCAAGAGCAGGATCTCTGTAAATTGACTTTGCCTCATTTTAATGCCTTAGTTTCTTTTTTATATTTTGATGCCTAGCACTCAATATTCCTGAGAAGAAGTGTTCAGCCACGCACAGCACATTGGAGGAGCTGCTCTTTTCCAGCTTCAAGGTCTGAAGTGTGGAATTAGATGGAAACAAAAAACAAAAATTAAAAAAAAAAAGACTTCAGGTTACTGTAACAGCAACTGTCTGTATCTGAATTCTTCCTGTGCTTCTCTAGCATCCACAGCTCTGGGACAATCCTGCTGCCAGGCAGGATCACCTGGATATGGAGCAACTCAACTGGAATTCTGGTGTGCACTGTGATTGACACAAGCAATAGGATGGGCTGAAGCTCCTCCTTCCTCTTCCTCGGGCAGGGACAGCACACGTGGAGGAGGGGGGACAGAACCAGAAAATCACACCCAAAATAATGGGGAAAAAAAGGAGATTTTCAGCTCGTCTGCCTCAACTCTGTGACACACAAGGCTGAGAGGACACTGCCACGAGGGTTTGGTGAGGTGGGAAGGAGGGGCTGGAGATGTCCCCTCGCTGCAGAACCAGGACAGGCCCCACACTTGGGGAGGTGCCAGTGTCACTCCACATCTTCACATCCCCAGGAAATTTTAGCTCTTCCACGGAAATGCTCTTTTTCATGACTTTCCCTGTAACGTTTGTGTCAGCTCTAGAGACAAAAGAAGTGTTTGATAACTGGAATTGTGTCTGTCTGTTCCATAGTGCTTTGTTCATCAGGTGTTGGATTGAAATAATCCAAAGCAAAAGAACAAAACAAAACAAAACAACTTTTAAAATGAAACATGGTGATCAATCTGAATGGTTTCTGAAGCTCAGACCTTTTCTGGGTTATTTCCCTAGTTGGGAATGGAGCAGTGTGCTTTAACCATTGCTTCATTTCTGCCTCTCTGAGGTTGTCCAAAGTTTATGAATTGTAAATTTGTCCTTCATGTCCGAGCAGTGGGACACGATCAAACCCTCTCATTTGATCTCTACTGGGTAATTTTATTGCAATCAGAATGAGTAAATAATTAGAGTGCACTGTGACAGCAGAACAAAAAAACAAAAAACAAAAAAAAAGTTGTTGTATATGTCTGTATTTTGATGCCTGTTCAAAAGGAGTCTTTGGGTTTCCTGTGCTGAATACCTCATGTGTTGGGTTTTGGGAGTTTTTTGTTGAATTTTCTTTTTAATATTTTTCTTTTTTAAGGCAAGATTGTTCTTGCACAAAAGTAGGTTAAGATAACCGAGTTCTCATAAATTTATTTACTGAATCAAAAACACTTCAGCTTGGCAAGAAATCCCATCTGTGGCAGTTCCCCACCTTGGGACAGGACTGACCCTGGAAGAGCTCCAGCAATACTGGGACAGGAGAAGCTCATTGCAGGTGGAGTTTGCTGCCTTATTTCTCTTCTTCTCTCTGGCAAAAACCTCAAACTCAGTGGAGCATGGTGTGTAAATTTGGGGATTTGTGGAGCTTTTGGGAGATGTTCTTCAAAAATGGACATTTTTGGTTCTCAGCACTTCAGGTCCTCCCCAGAGGTGTGGACTGGGGAAACTGGAACTTGGTGGGATCTGTGTGGAGGGGCCACTTCCAGGAGGAGCTGCTCTCAGTGAGGAGTCAGGAATGATGGAAAAACGCCCCAAAAATCCCCCTTTGAGAGAGTTTGATGGATCCCATGAGAGTCTGAGCTCAGGCCCCGTGTCCAGCACGTCCCTGAGCACAGCTGGGAGGGGAAGGAGGTGTCCCTGTCCCCCCAGGTGTGGCTCTGCTCTGGTGGCCAGGTGAGGGGCACCTGAGCTTGGCAGGACCAAGCCCTGGGTGTAGAGAGATGTGCCCCAAACACACTGAACTCACCTGGCAGCCACAGGGTAGGGAACTGCTTCAAAAACTGCTTCAAAAACTGCTTCAAAAGCACAGGAAAACAGGAGCACTGGGGCATTCCCATTGCTGATGGGCCTGTCCAGAACAGAAAATTGAGTTTAACAGGCCGGGGATTTATTTATTTTGAGATTTATTTTTTTTTTTTAGCTTTCACAAAAATAAGCAGCCCTTTTTTGGGCTTACCTGGCCTTGGCTAACACCCCACAAATGCAGCTGGGGACATAAAGCTGTTCCTTCACAGGGCTGGGGTAGCACAAGAGGTGGAGAGGAGGGAACCTCCTTCCCCCCAGGGACGCTCTGGGGAAACACCAAGCACTTCATGGACTGAACTTTGGGGTTTGAGCTCTTCCCACATCAGCTCTCTGCGTGTCTCTGTGTCTGTGTGACAACCTGGTACTTGAAAAATCAGAAATCCAAGCAGAAATACTTGACCCTCTGCCTCGTGCCTGCGGGGCCAGGATGGCCCCGGCTGTGCCACGCACAACAAATCCAGAAGGCAGGTGAATTGTTCTCCAAGCTGGGTTCTAGCAACAAACCCATCTCTTTTGGGTGGCTCTAGAGATGCCAAAACAGCAGTTCAAGGCCTGGAGAAATGTGAGGGTTTTGTTGGTTTTGGTGGTTTGTTTTCTTTTTCTCCTGTTCAACTTTGTGCTTCCTTCTAAACGTGGTTCAGGATGATAGAGTTTCACAAGGATGGGCCCAGAAGAGGCCAAAGTGGAGAGGGAAGGCAGCTCCCTGCCCTGCTCATACTTGATCTGCCCAGCCTCACACAGGGTGAGCACTCAGCAGTTTGCAGTGGGGATCGTAGGTGGGGCTGCCCTCCCCGAGGCCCTGCACAAAACAAACCTTCCTCCTGACGTGGACTTGCACCAGCCTTTCCTGCAGCCCTGAGATGTGAAGAACAACCCCAAACCCCAGGGGTTGGACCTCCTGAGTGTGCCAAACTGCTGGAGCAATAGTTGTGAGCCCAGCTCGATGTAGCTCCAAGAGGGCAATTGCTGAAATCCACCTCTGATTCCCACAAGGGTCACAGCCATGCCTTGCTCCTGCTCCAGGGCAGGGAAATTCTGCCTTGCAGAGTGTAGGAATTGTAGGTTTTTCTCTCTGAACCTGGGGGTTGTCAACAGCAGTTGTTTCGTGGTGGGATGGAATGTTCTTGCTAAAACAAGTTTCCACTGTTTCATGTCTTCTTACACCAATATATATATGGTGTATATATTAAACTGTGTAAAATTGTACTTTGTACATAGAATTCTGTACAATATGGAGGTACAGCCTTTTTTTTTTGTTTGGTTTTTTCTCCCTCCCCCCCTTTTTGGTACAGTATTGTACAGTATTAGGAGTCGATGTGTTGGAAGTGTTAAATCCATACTGAGGCAACAAAAAAATGTATCCATTGTCATTAGCAATAGTTTTGGAGAAATAAATGTTTTGGGTATGGTGGAAACACTGACCTGAGGGTGCTGGTGTGTGATGTCCTGGGTTTGAAGGGAAGAGCATGGCCTGGGGGGAGGTTCTGGAATGTTCAGGGATGTTGCTGGAGGTGTTTGGAGTGGCTGAGGAAGGATCTGCAGGAGCCAGGAGCTCACAGTGCCACCCTGGGCACGGGGACACTCGATGGCAGCGGGGCAGGAGGGAAGGGGGACAGCAAGGATGTGGTGATGGCACAGGGGAACGGCCTGAAGCTGAAGGGGAGCAGTTTATATGGGATATTGGGAATAAATCCTTCCCTGGGAGGGTGGGCACAGGGTGCCCAGAGCAGCTGGGGCTGCCCCTGGGTCCCTGGCAGTGCCCAAGGCCAGGCTGGAGCACCCTGAGATAGTGGAGGGTGTCCCTGTTGTGGAATAAGACTTCAAAGGTCTCTCCCAACCCAGACAGTTCTTTGTACAATCCCACAGATTCCTGATTCCAGCCCTGTGCTCCCCCAGCACAGAATTCCCCGGGGCAAACACTTCCCTGGCAGTGACCTGATTTAAAAATGCTTAATCTTCATCATTTTCCTGCAGAGGATGGACCCCCAGCTGCCTCAGGAAAGAGGATTTAAGGTTGAGATTATGGATTGGATCATAATTATTATCATTACCAGCTTTCCCCCATCTGGGATTTTCCACAGGCCTTTTTCAGAGCGTGGGGGTGGAACGTGGCAGGGCTGTGCCATTTTGGCTCCCTTAAGATTCGAAGGAATCACTTCTTTTCAGTGGGGTTTGGTGTTGAACTGAGGTATTTTGTCCCTCCTCTCCCTGGGGTGAACATCTCTGTGTTCCCTGTCCCTGTTTTGTAAGGAACAGCTGGAAATCTGGGATGCTTTTACTCCAAAATCACAGCAGCCTCTGTGGCACCACCCAGAGCCAGCTGGGGACATTTTAAAAACATAAAATTGGGGTCACAGAGCAATGAGGGGGCACAGATAACAAAGGATTTTTGGTTTTCCCTTGGTCACTGTCCAGCAGAAGATGCTGTGATCATCTCCTAAACCCTCATCTCACCACAGCTGGGCCCGACCCTGCCTCACAAACCCCATTTTGGATAGTTTTTAACAAAGAAACAGCGTGGTGAGCGCTGCGAGGGTTCAGCTCTCACGGGAGTGTCGCAGGTTTGTCACCTGTGGGGACAACTCCGGGCTCCCGGGTTGTCTGACCCCAAGGACGAGGTCCCTGCTGCACACACAGAATTCGCCGCTCGTCCTTTATTCCCCGGGCTTTGCTGCCACCAGCTGGGACGATTCGTTCTTGTCACAAATCGCTTTCAAAGCCGGGTTTTTAACTCTGCCAGACGCTCCCTCCCACCACACACGGGGTTTATCCCCTGTCCTGGGGTTCGGGTGGGACTGGGGAGGAAAAACCCGCTGATGGAGGAACCAGGGAGAGGGAATGAGCTGGGAATTTCAGAAGGATAACAGCAGAGAGGATAAGGGGGCAGGTGCCGGGGGTGAGCTCCGGCACTCCCAGCACCATGGGGACAAACTGATGGTCCTGTTTTAAGGACACAGCCAACACCTGCACAGAAAATAAATCACACACGATTTCAAGAAGTCACCCCGGCCCTTTCTCTTCCTGTCAGCTGAGCTGCAGCAAAACGGCTTCAATATCAAAAGTGATTTCGGGTTGGGTGTGGTTAAAGCGAGGTCACTGCGCTGCCGGGGCTCTGCCATCCCCTCCCAGCCCCGGGCAAAACCTCGGGGAAAGGGCCAGGCCCGGCTCTCTGGAGGCTTTTCCAGGCACGCTCACCTGTGGCTGGGAAAATGAAGCAGGAATTAAGGAACTAATTAGGGGTGGAGTTTGTGTGCGGGCTGGTGCAGCCGGTGTTTGGATGCGCCACCAGTGATGAACTCTCAGACTTTTGGAGGTTTTATTGGTGAGGATGGAGCCTTTGGACACATCCTCAGCAGCCTGGAATAATTCCTGACAGTGGGACCCTGATGCTGAGCTGGACACGGTGAAGCCAGAGGGAGCAGGGACGGGAGCAGCCCCGCTCTGCCCTGTGCAGTGTCCTGAATCCCACATCCTGCCCTGAATCCCGCCCTGAATCCCACATCCTGCCCTGAATCCCACATCCTGCCCTGAATCCCACATCGTGCCCTGCATCCCGCCCTGAATCCCACATTACATATTCCACCTAGCATCCTGTATCCCACCCTGTCCTACATCTCAACCTGCATCCTGCATCCCACCCTGCATCCCACACCTCACCCTGCATCCCACAACCCTCCCTGTCCTACACCTCACCCTGAATCCCACATCCTGCCCTGGATCCCACCCCTAATCCCATATTATATATTCCACCCAACATCCTGCATCCCATCCTGTCCTGCATCCCACATCCTGCTCTGCACCCTGCCTCCCACCCTGTCCTACACCTCACCCTGCATCCCACATCCTGCTCTGCACCCTGCGTGTCACCTGCACCCCATATCCCACACTGTCCCACACCGCACCCCGCATCCCCCATCCCCGCCAGGGAGCCCCATCAGCTCAGTGACACCTTTGCCGGGTGACGCTGTGTCCGTGCCAGGGGTCGAGCGCTGACCCTGTGCTGGCACCGATGACAGGGGCTGTTCACCCACCCCGGACACGGCTCCTGACCCGGCTCTGCTTCCCAAATCCCCGATGGCAGCCGGAGCTCAGCACCGGAGCCGGTCGCGGCTGCAGGGCCCGGCCATGGCTGCACGGTTGGGAGGTTTTTGTTTTCTCCCGAGCAGGAAGCGGAGGCATTTCCTCCTGCAGCGTGGCCGCCGCTCGCCGGGCGGGTTTTGCAATCCGCGGGTTTCAGTTCCCGGCCCGGGGAAGCTCCTCCCGCTCCGGCATCTCCCGGGTTCTGCTGCCAGCCCCGGCAGGTCCCGGCGGGTCCTGGCAGCGCTCAGGGCTCGCTCCATGCTCAGCCTTGGCCCCGGTGCTGCCCAGGGCAGGGGAGCGGCGTTTCCCGGAGCTCTGCCGGGAGCGGAGGGGTGAAGGCTGGGGCTCGGTGGGCAGCGACCCCCGGGGCGAGCCCCGAGATCCCGCTGGCCATGCAGAGCACCCCCAGCTACCTGTGGAGCACCGAGGACCTCCTGGGCCAGGGGGCCACGGCCTCTGTCTACAAAGCTCGCAACAAGGTGAGCGGGGGCAGCTGAGGAGGGCAGGAACCCCCAAAACCCCAGAGCCCCCAAACCCCAGAGCCCCCAAACCCCAGAGCCCCGGTGGCCCCCGTCCCTCCCACGGGATGCCCGAGCTCCGCTCCGCTCGCCCTCCCGCCTGATCCTTGCCTGGGGAGCGGCTCAGACGCTGCTCTGGGTTTTATTTTCATTTTCCATGGGGCTCCTTCCCCTGCTCCGCGGGTCGAGGAGCGGCTTTTGGGCCGCTCCCAGGCGGGTCCCGCTCTCCTCGTTCCCGAGCGGCGGAGGGGGAAGGAGCTGCTTTCCGGGGAATGCCCAGAGCTTTTGAAAACCCCCATCCCTTGGCCATTTGCATACTTCATGCAAACACTTGCCAGGCTCGGAGCGGGCTCTCCCCCTCAGCAGCCTTTGAAGTTTATTGAGCAAACTGCGAGAGCGGGCTGGGAACATCCCCATCCCTCGGGGGAGCTGCCGGCCTCGGCTCCGGGCCGCCGCTTTTCGTGGGGCCGAATAAACAAAGCGACACGGAGCGCGTGGGTGCAGGGACAGGCAGAGCAGGGAGGAGCAAAAACAGCGGTTTGTTTGTGCAGAGGCATCACCTGCATCCCGAGCGGGGCGTGGGAGCTGTGAGAGCTCCCGGAGCTGCTTTGCCCGGGAATGGCATCACCCGGTGTTTTCTTTCCCTCTCCTCCCAGAAATCGGGGGAGCTGGTGGCTGTGAAAGTCTTTAACAATGCCAGCTACCTGCGGCCCCAGGAGGTGCAGATGAGGGAGTTCGAGATGCTGCGGAAGCTGAACCACAAAAACATCGTCAAATTGTTTGCCGTGGAGGAGACAGTGAGTGGGAACCCCCCTGGGAAACCCTGGGGTTCACCAGCCAAGAGAGAGGGCCTGGTGCTGCCTGTTTGGGGGGGACACGGGGCTGGCTGAGCCCTCCTGGCATCTCCCCCCGCAGGGCAGCAGCAAGCAGAAGGTGCTGGTGATGGAATATTGCTCCAGTGGCAGCCTCCTGAATGTACTGGAGGACCCAGCCAACGCCTTTGGGCTGGCGGAGTCCGAGTTCCTCATCGTGCTGCAGTGCGTGGGTGAGTCCGGGGACCCGCAGGGACTGACACCCTCCAGTGCTGCTGGGACCCTGGGCAATGCAGGGAGGGCTCAAACTGCATCCCCTGGACAGGGTGGGACTGAGCTCTGAGGCAGAGGGGGTTTGGGGTGAAGCCTTCAGCCAGGCCCCAGCAGCCTCTGCAGGGGGAATCAGGCAAGGCAGGAAAACTCAGCCAAGCACAGCCTGGCTCAGCAAGGAGAGGCAGGAGGCTCTGCCATAAATCCAGCAAGATTTATGATGAAGAGAATCCAGGTCCAAAGAGGGCTGACATGTCCCTAACCCTGCTTTAAGTGTGGTTTTCAGCACCCAATGACCCTGAGGCACAGGGTGGGTGGGTACAAGGGACAGGTGAGGTCAGTGACCCGTGGGGAGGGGACCACAACCAATGGATTGACAGGGAAAGAAGAAACCAGGAGGATTTGGGCATCAGAGAGAAGAATTAGGATTATAGAGTGTCACCAGGCCTTGCAGGTGGGGAATGTCCGTGGTAAGGCCAGGCTTTGGGTACGATTTCCAGTGGTTCCAGGGACTCCACAGAGCCCTGTGCTGGGAATTTCTCCTCATTCTGGGAAGCTGCTGCTGTGCCCTGCCGTGCCCTTATGCTCTCCATCCCCCCCAGTCACACTGCACCCATCTCAGTGCCACCACCGTGGGCTTTATCCCCTCTCCAGTCCCTAAATTCAAACTGAGCCCCCTGGAGCCCCACACACGAACGCTGCTCCCCCCCTCCCCGTGTGCCAGTGGCAGGGATGAACCACCTCCGTGAGAACGGCGTCGTTCACAGAGACATCAAACCCGGCAACATCATGAGGCTGGTGGGGGAGGACGGGCAGAGCATCTACAAACTCACCGATTTCGGGGCCGCCCGGGAGCTGGAGGACGATGAGAAGTTTGTGTCTGTCTATGGCACAGAGGAGTACCTGGTGAGTGGGGACACGGCCTAAAGGGGTGGCTCTGGGGGCCTGGGGGAGCCTGAGCCCTGTCCCTCAGTCCTGGGTGACTTGGAGAGCCTGAGAGGATTTTGGGATGGGGGGGGCTCGATGCTTTGTGGCAGAACCCACAGGGGATGGTGCTGGGGAGCACCCGGAGCTGTTACAGGTGAGGAATTCTGGGGAAGACCCAGAGCTCTGTTCTGGGTGGTGATTTTGGGGAAGACCCAGAGCTCCGTTTCAGGGGCTGGTTTTTGGGGAGGACCCAGAGCTCTGTTTCAGGTGCTGGTTTTTGGGGAGGACCCAGAGCT
>VWYE01012764.1:48228-116421 GCA_013398995.1 Alaudala cheleensis
GTGAGTGAGTGGATCTGGGGTGGAAGTGTGATGGATCTGGTGTGGATTTGGGATGGATCTGTGATGATGGGTCTGGGATGGATCTGGTGTGGATCTGGGATGATGGATCTGGGATGGGTCTGGGTTGGATGTGTAATGGATCTGTGATGGGTCTGTGGTGGATCTGGGATGGGTCTGGGATGGATTTGGGATGGATCTGTGGTGGATGTGTGATGGATCTGGTATGGATGTGTGATGCGTCTGGGGTGGATTTGGGAATGGATCTGGGATGGGTCTGTGGTGGATCTGGGCTGGATTTGGGAAGGATCTGTGGCTGCAGGGGCTGTGCTCTCTCTCAGCAGAGGGGACCTGAGGACAGAGTGCTGCAGGATCCTGGAGCAGAGGAGGGGGGCTCACTCTGTGCTCGCCTGCCTGCAGCTCACCCAGGGGAAGACACACGTGCTGTAAGTGAGCTGTGCTGGGGCTGAGGAGATCTGGGGCTCTGCAAGGTGCCTGGATAACCAGGAATAAGGAAAATGCCAGGAATAAGCTGATACCTGTGTGGGAAATGAGCCACTCTGGCTCTTTCTCCTTTTTACTTCAGTTTTTAATGATCCGTCCTTGGTTTCACAGGAGCCCAGAGTTAGTCCTGGCTCTGGCTCCTGCTCTGGGCTTTTCTGACTGTCACAGCCCTTGAGCAGGGAGGAGCCAGGGCTGCTGCCAGCTCCAGGGAAAGGAAAATTGAGTTGGAGTAAAATAAAGAGCAGGATGGCACCAGCTGCAGGGCCCCTGTCACCAACCCCATTCCCTGCAAACAGCCCTGGAGAGCTGCACTCCCAGGGACCCCACACCCCCCATCCCTGGGGAGAGCTCCCATGGCCTTCCAAGAGTCTCCACTGAATTATGGAGACACCCTGGGCTGCCCTCACACTTCCCCTTCCCCACCTGGGGGGAAGCTGAACCCATTTAATCTCAAGCAACCCCCGGATATTTTGCTTTTCTGCTGCTTTTTTCTTGTTGTTGTTGTTGTAGTGGAAAATTCTTTGCCTCTGTCTTGCTGTTCTTTCATTCTTTGCCATTGAGCAAAGCCTCTTCATTCCNGATCTGGGGCTCTGCAAGGTGCCTGGATAACCAGGAGTAAGGAAAATGCCAGGAATAAGCTGATACCTGTGTGGGAAATGAGCCACTCTGGCTCTTTCTCCTTTTTACTTCAGTTTTTAATGATCCGTCCTTGGTTTCACAGGAGCCCAGAGTTAGTCCTGGCTCTGGCTCCTGCTCTGGGCTTTTCTGACTGTCACAGCCCTTGAGCAGGGAGGAGCCAGGGCTGCTGCCAGCTCCAGGGAAAGGAAAATTGAGTTGGAGTAAAATAAAGAGCAGGATGGCACCAGCTGCAGGGCCCCTGTCACCAACCCCATTCCCTGCAAACAGCCCTGGAGAGCTGCACTCCCAGGGACCCGACACCCCCCATCCCTGGGGAGAGCTCCCATGGCCTTCCAAGAGTCTCCACTGAATTATGGAGACACCCTGGGCTGCCCTCACACTTCCCCTTCCCCACCTGGGGGGAAGCTGAACCCATTTAATCTCAAGCAACCCCCGGATATTTTGCTTTTCTGCTGCTTTTTTCTTGTTGTTGTTGTTGGAGTGGAAAATTCTTTGCCTCTGGCTTGCTGTTCTTTCATTCTTTGCCATTGAGCAAAGCCTCTTCATTCCCATTTCATCTGGGAAAAAAAAAAGAAAAAAAAGGGAAAAAAAAAAAAAAAAAAAGGAAAAAATAATAATTAAAAAAAAAAAAAAAAAAAGGAAAAAATAATAATTAAAAAAAATAAAAAAACAGGGACACATGGTTGCCATTGAGTGCAGCACTCAGGGCTGGAGTGCCAAGAGCAGCAGTGCTGCAGCTGGGTGCTCTGGCTCTCCCAGCCCTTCCAACACCCTCCTGCAGCAGGAACATTTCTGCTGACTTGGCTACAGTGCCACGCTCAGCCCGTGCTCCCGTGCCAGCTGCAGGGACACAGACACCATCCAAGCTGGCCTGCAGCCAGGGGGGTGGGAAACCAGCAATTTGGGAACAAATTGGGCACAGCAGGGCGAGTTTTTACCCCATCAGCACTCTGCACCTCCTGGCTCAGACCTGAAATCTGAGTTGCTGCCCAAGGAAATCGCTTGGCAGCCTCTCCAGGAGCCCAGCACGAGATGGATTCCTCTGCCCCAGCAACAGCTTCCTCCTTCAGGAACATTCCTTTTGTGTCTTCCCTCAGGTACGAGGCCCTTCCTGCAGGCAGCAGGGGCCCGGCTGGGGTGGATGTGGTGAAGACAAGGCTGCAGAGGGTGAGGAGCAGCCCCAGGAGCATCCCCAGCCCCAGGAGCATCCCCAGCCCCAGGAGCATCCCCAGCCCCAGGAGCATCCCCAGCCCCAGGAGCAGCCCCAGCCCCAGGAGCTCCCACGGCTCCTGCAGCAGCAGCTCCCAACCTCTCCCCCTTCCCCTGCAGGTGGACGAGGAGCTCTCCCAGTGCTCCCACAGCATCTTTGACTTCCAGGGGGCGCTGGATGGGATTTTGGCCGAGCTGCTGAAGGACAGGCAGCAAGTGCACGAAGACAAAAGGTTTGTGGTGGTGGAACCCCTGCCTGTCCCCACCCTCATGGAGCAGTTCCCCTGCCAGGCACAGCCCCTGGGGTGATGTCCCCTGCACACAGACACCCCCAGCAGGTCCCCATCCCACCCCAAAGCGATGATTTCACTCCAAAATGAGGATTTCAGCCCCTCCCTCCGTGCCGAGGGGCCTGACGCCCCCTCCCCTTGCAGCATCCGGCAGATGGAGTGCTGCCTGGAGAAGATGCAGACGATCTACAAGCAGTTCAAGAAGGCCAGGACGTGTCTGCGTGAGTGGTGGGCCCGGGGGACAGGGGCAGGAATATCCCTGCACTGTCCCATTCAGGGAATGGGTGATTTCCCTTTGCTGGGTCAGCAGTTATTCCATGGAGCCCTCGAACCACAGAAGGGTTTGGGCTGGAGGGAAACCGTGTAGAGCATCATTTCAGTGTCCTGACTGTGCCCCAGGGGCTGAGCCAGGAAAATCCCCTTCAGCAGCCTGTGTGTGCTGTGAAATTGCTGTTTATTGGGAGCAGGATGAGTGCTGACCCTGTCTTTCCTCCCCAGGGCTGGGCTACAACGAGGAGCAAATCCACAAGCTGGATAAGTGAGTCCCACCCCTCTCCCCTCCCCAGGACCTGCCCTTGCCGAGGCCAGGCTGGTGTTTGGTGGCTCTGGGTGGACCCCAAAGGGATGTGAGTGGTCCCTGGTGCTGGCTGAGGGCAGCTGGAGGTGGTTCCTGTGCTGGTTCCTCCTCCCAGCACCTCTCACAGTGAGGGTTTGGAGCCATGAACTCTTTCAGATGAAGCTGTGGGAGAAGCTCTGCAGAGGTGGGGATGGGGAGAGGCTTTTGGGGCACATCCCTGTGCTGGGTGAAGGGATGGACCCATTCCAGGCTGCTGCTCACCCGGGACTTGGTCTGACACCGTTTATTTACTGGGATACTGATTTAGGGGGTGTCCCTGCTTCCCTGTCTGCTTCACTTCCAGTGGCAGGGAAGTGTCTGGGGGCTTTTTGTACCTTTCAAATCCTCCCTTCCACTGAAACCAGGGAATTTTATCACAGGCAAGAAATAAAATTCCCACTCCAGCCTGCAGCAGGGAGGGAGAAACTTCACAGGCTCCTTTGTCTCCCTGAATTCTCAGTCTAACCTTGAACCTTTGCCTTCAGTTCCAAGGCAGAGACCTCTCAGCAGTGCCCTGGGGGCGGTGACAGGGGACTGCATCCCCCAAAACCACCCCAGCCTCACATTGTTTCCTCTTTAATTCATCCCTGAGCATCCAGCCCCTCTTTTCTCCACTCGGGAGGCAGCTTGAGGCCTCCTGTGATGCTCCTTTTCACACATTTAAAGGAATAACTTTGTTCTCTCCCTTATCCCCCGGTTTAGGCTGAATTTGGGGAGCCTGGCCAGGAGAGTTCTGGCCATTTTCCAGAACGACTGTGTCCAGCAGTACCAGGAGGCCCTGGCCCTGCACAGCAGCAGGATGAGGTACCAGCCCTGCTCAGGGATTTGGGGACTTTGTAGTGACCCCCGGGAATTCCGAGTGCTCTGGATCGAGTGGAGATGGGAATGGGGATTTTGGGAAATGCCCTCAAACAGCTCTGTGGTCCCACTGCCTCCTATCCCATCGTTGAAAGTTTTTATTTTAAGTTTTTTAAGCCCCAAAATTTGCAGCTGGATTTGGAGTTCCCTCGCTCTGGCTTGGGGGGAAGAAATTGTTTTATCGGGCCACAATTGCTGCTGAGACGGAGAAATCTGCTCACCGGCAATGATCTTCTGTTAAACGGTGCTTGGGGAATCATGCAAAGAGCAAATCACCCCGCGGTGATGGAGGGCAATGCACTGCCTGAGGCAGCCGGGGAGAGGATGTTGCAAAAATGGGATTTTCACGGCGGGGTTGCTTCAGGAGAGGAGCAGCCTCCCCTGGGCTGCCGGTGTGGGCGGAGGGAGGAGGAGCTGCAGGAACACCTTACAATTAAACCCATTTTTGACCCGTTTTTGGTGGGCAGTAGCCCTGGGCTGGATTTTCAGGCTGGAAATTTAGAGCTCAGAATTTCTCCAGGAGCTGAGGGTGGGCTCTGCCCTGTCCCTGTGCTCTCCCTGCCTCCTCCTTGCCTTTCCCCTGCCCTATCCCGGTTTTCCCCAGTCTTTTCCCATCCTTCTCCCATTCCCAGCTGGTCCCACCAGGGGTTTCCAGCCCTCCCCCAAAGGCAGGTTTCCCTCTGAGGACAAGAACCGTGTCCCTCCTCACCCTGCCCCACCCTGGGCAATGAAACCTCCCTCGGTTTCAGCGAGAATTTTGTCTTGGATTGGGATTCCCACCCTGGATGTGGAGCCCCACAAAATCCTCACAGTGCAGGAGGCCTGTGTGCACCAAAGCAGGGTTTTACCTCTGCTCACAGGGAGGAAAAAACCTCCCCCATGTTTTCCTGGGGTATTTTTGTACCTGTTTTCCTGTCCTTTCCATGAGTCACAGCTGGATATTTTAAATTTCTTGTTACTTCAGTTTTAATTGTCCTGTTTTGTTTCCTGCCAGGGTTTGTGGGGTGGTGGTTGTTTTTTTCTGGGGACTCGAGGTGGATCATTCACCTGAAATATTCTTCCCTTTGTTTTTTTTTAAAGCCAAACTAAACATTTTTAATTTTTTTATACAACTCCTGATGTGCCTGCTGGGTGTGAGGAGCTTTTTCAGGGTAAATGCTCAGTCCTCCAAGAGGCCCAGCCTGTGCTGGGTGAAATGATGGGCCTGAGCTGCCTCATTTACAAGCAACTTTCCCTAATTAATTAGCTGTTAGAGCAGTTTGGATAACCTGCCTTTGGTGGCTGCTGCAGCTGTGATTACAACACTGCCCTGACCCATTTGCTTTCCTCCAGGATGCTGAATCCAGCCAGGGCTGCAGAAAGCAGTGTGTGCAATTAAATGTGCAATTAAAACACATTAAAAAAAAATATTAACGATGCCGAGCCTTGACTGGGAGTTTTGTCGTCATTTTTTTTTCTCTTCCCAGGAAAGTTTGTGAGATCAAGAAGCACCTGAAGAGGCTCAGCAACCGCATCAGCAGCTGCAGTGTGGAGATGATGGAGTGCCAGGACTGCCTGCAGGGTGTAGGTGTCCAGAGCTGCAGCCCCACAGCCTCCTCCTGCTCCCTGAGGATGCTCCTGCTCCCCTCTCCAGGCTCCAGGAGCCCCTGGGTTACTCCTGGAGTATTTTTAAACCCCTTGCTGAGGTTTTTTTTTGGTGGGTGATTCAAGCTGGTGTTTTGTGTGAGCAGGGAGTGAGGAAACCTTTGGCAAAGGCACTGCTGGTCCCAAGGGTTGCCTGGCACGGGGGATCTGTGCCCAAGGAATGGGAATTCCAACAGCAGGGAAAGGCTGCTTCACCTCCAGCTGGGCACAGCCTCCTGGTGCTCCTTGGGATGCTTTATTTAGTTTGTGCTGGGTGGCTGTCACAGAGTGTTTGGCCCCAGGGCAGCCCCACAGAGAGTCCCTGGTGTGGGCACTGCCAGGACCCTCCATCTCCACAGGATCTGGACAGGCTGCTCCAGATGGAGAGATGGAATCCAGCCCCGGCTCCTGCCGTGCCCCTGAGCCAGGAGATGGCTCTGCGGTGAGTCCTGGGGCAGAGGGACTGGGGGCAGCTCCTCCGGGAGGGGCAGAACCTCCTCCTGCTGCTGCTCATCCTCGGGAACGGCGTGAGGGCTCTGTGTCTGCAGGGCTGGGGACTGTGATCCCTGCCGGATGTGATCCGTGCCGGGTGTGAGCCCTGAGCACTGCCGGGTGTGAGCCCTGCCGGGTGTGATTCCTGGGGGATATCCCGGCCCTCCGGCAGGAGCTGCTCCCGTGGGGGCAGGAGCTGAGCAGTGCAGGAGTGAGGGCTGGATCTGTCCCTGCAGGAATGAGGAGCTGGATGTGTCCCTGAGGGATGCAGGAATTAGGGCTGGCTGTGTCTCAAGGATGCAGGAATTAGGGCTGGCTTTGTCCCTGAGGGATGCAGGAATTAGGGCTGGCTCTGTCCCTGCAGGAATTAGGGCTGGCTGTGTCCCTGCAGGATGCAGAAATTAGGTCTGGCTGTGTCTCCAGGATGCAGGAATTAGGGTTGGCTCTGTCCCTGCAGGATGCAGGAGCTGCTGGAGCAGATGAGGTCGGTCACCTGCGATCTCCAGTTCAACAACAGCATCATCGAGCGGTGAGTGAGAGCCCCGGGGGCTGCTCCGGGCTGGGCTCCTGCTCCTCCCTCCAGCAGGGTGGTGGAGGCTCTGGGTGGGCTCAGCACAGCCACAGCCACTCCTGGATGCTTCACGTGGGGTTTTGAGCTGCCCCACGTTTGCATCATGGCCTGGCAGCAGCAGAATTTCTCTTTCTTGGGCTTTTAGCCATGAACTTCTCTGTCATTTCTTCACCCTCTTTGCTGCCTTTTCCCCGAGCTGTCCAGCCCTGTTCACTGCCATGGGGAAGTAGATGCTTTCTCTTTCTGTATGAAAATCTCTGCAAAACCCAGCGTCCACTGCTGGACACCCCCCGGGGATTTTCCTCCTCTGCCTCCTTTTCTCTGAGTGCAAATGGACAACGGGGACATGGGGCAGGAGGGTGTCCAGGAGTCCTGAAAGACAAAACCCAAGGAACTGGGAACTCAGCCCTGGTTTTGGGATCACATCTGGCCTGAACGCTTCGGTTTTGTCCCTGCAGGTTGGGCGGGGCCGCTCCCACTCCCAGCGTTTGAAGGTGCAGCAGCTGAAGCAAAACCACTTCCCACCACAGGGAGTTCACAGCGCCTGGAGCGACGGGGCCGAGGGATTTCTGTGCCCTGGGAGCTCTCCGTGTCCTACCTCGGTGCTCCAGCACTCTGCACGTTCACCCCCACCTGCTCCGAGTGCCCTGAGCCTCTGGAAGCTTGGCCAGAAAACTGAGTGGGGTTTTATCTTTTTCTTTTTAAAAAAAAAAGCTTGAAGGACTTGGTGTTTTTATGGTTCCTCTGTGTCACTGTGTCAGATAAGGAAGAAGAACATGTTTTGCTTTTTGTCCTCTTCCTTATTTAGGAATTACTCCCACTTTTAACGTGCTGGAGCGGGGCAGGGAGGATGCAGGTGGCTGTGAGTGCTTGGAGCTGCCCTGGGAAGACATTCCCAAACCTTCCCTGCTGTTCTGCTCCAGAGAGACAGGATGGAGAGGGAAACACATCCCTCCACCCTCGGGAATCACACAGAGCTGGGGCTGGCCCAGCCCTTGTTAGGGACAGTCACTCTGCTCTGCTTTCCCGACTGTTTTTTGACCTTGGGGCTGATGAGGAGCTGTAATTCCCTGGTTATCAGCCAGGGCAGCGGGAGAGGGACTGCCGGCATCCGGGAGTGGGAGGTGGCAGCAGGAGATGTTCGTGGGAAGGCTCAGCCACCCCCCTGCCTGTCCCCAGCGTGATTTATGGGCTGTCACCCCCATCCCACAGCCCCATCCCAGGGAGCAGCATCCAAAGGGGGCAGGGTGACATCTCCCACCCATCCCTGGCACATCCCAGGGCAGGGACGGTCCCATCCCTGCAAAAGCAGCAGAGGAAGGAGGAGCAGCAGCTGCGGGGCCGTGCCCGGCCTCTTTCTTGTAGGAACACGCCAAGGGTGCCCAGGAGCCTCCCCCGCCCAGGAAACATTTCCCCGGTGGAATTTGGCACCGGAGCTCCCCATTCATTTTAATTATAAAAACCAACATCCTGAATGTCAAAGGCGGCTGTTTGCCGTGGAGGGGTGGAACCCATCCATCGCTTAAAAGCTTTTTCTCCTACCGATTGTTTTTTCTGGGATTCTCTGAGTTTTCTGATGGAGTTTGTTCTGAATGCAGCCAGAATTCACTGCTATTCCCCCAGGAACAGGGCAGGGAGCCCAGGCAGGGTCCCTGCTGCACCTCCTGGGATTCAGTGGAGCTGCACTGACTCGCACCAGCTGAGCATTTGACCTGGAACATGTTTGGCTTCGACAAAAAAGGGATTTATTTCTTGGCAAGCAGAAAAAAGGGGGTTTTTTTTTGCTAATAGCCCCTGTCATGCTCAAACTGCTGTAACACAGCAGCTGCAGAGGGGACTTCTGGAATCCAAATGAAACAAGAATTTTCCTGCCAATGTTAATTACTTGGAGTTTTCTTTCTCTTCCCCCCAAAATATTTTAATTTTTAAAAAGAGCTCCCTGTGCTGTTAGCTCTGAATACCTGAAGGGACAGCTGGGAAGGATGGTGGCTGTCCTGAGCCTCCTGTGCAGGCTGTGGGGACAGAAAATATAATATTTATTTAATATTCTTGTGCCCTGAGGCTGCAGGACAGAGACTGGAGCTGTCTCCCGGGATGGTGTTGGGAAAATGGAAGTCCAGAATGGTTTTGGGATGTTCCCAGCCAGGTAAAGCTTCACCCTCAAAAATTTCCTTTATTGTAGGTGATTCCTGATACAATTAACAGTCTGTGGAGGACATAGGATAAAGCACCACACTCTTGTGGAACGATTCACTGGGGAATAAATCTGCTGCTGTTTTCAAGCAGAAGCAGAGGAAGTTTGAAAGTGAATCAGGATCCTGAACTGGGAAGGAAAAGACCTTCCAACAATTTATCTTTCTGTTTAGCATGGAACAAAACTCGAATTTTTCCACCTGCATTTTTCCTCCTTCGGTTTGAAACCCTTATTAGGGGCTGTTTATGGCACTAGGCTGCTGTGATTCAGAGTTTTAATCCATCCTCCAAATTAGAATCCTCGGAAAGGATTTAGACATCCTTGGCTTATCCTGTCCCCAGGAGTCCACGGGAGACGTCAAACTCGGCTTCCCATAAGCCCGGATTCACCCAGCCCAGCCCTGCCGCTGCCTCTCACCTCCCTTCTCCCCCAAACCCCGCAGAAATCCGGGGGTGATTCTGTCGGGATGAGCGTGTTTCACACCAGAACGAGTGAGAGCAGCGGAGCAGAGCCCGTGTGTCCCGCAGGGCTCGGGGATGTGTCACCCTCACCCCCAGGCACACCGAGGGGGTGACAGGGACCTCCCCATGCCCTGTGACATCCCCGCCGCTTTGGGGGCGGTCTCTCGCAGTGGCAGGGGACGCGCAGCGCCAGGTCCTGCCACCCCCAAGCCGTGCCCGGGGGAAGGGGTGACAGCATCGTCCCCGCTGTGCCCCCGAGCTGCTGCACGGCCGCCAAATTTCCCCTTCCGCTTTTCCCACCAGCCCGAGGAGCCTCGGCTGGGGGAGATAATTCCTGTGACACGGAGCGCGGCTGTCCCTGCGGAGGGCACCGGGGCTTTCCTCCATCCTCCCGTCCGTCCCAGTGCGGGGACAGAGCCGCCACCGAGCGGGGGCCGTGCTGCTGGGGAAAAGCTGGGGACACGCCGGGGCTGGGACCTGGGCGGGACGAGGCGGGTGTAAATCTCATTTCTAGGGTGGCCCTTTGCGTTCTGCCGGCTGTGCTTCGTGGGACCCGCCCCGGGGGATGCAGAGACCCGCCCGGGGGATGCAGGGACCCACCCGGGGGATGCACGAATCCCCCCGGGGCACCCCGGACCCGCGGGGGTGCCTGTCCAGCGGGGAGAGCCCCCGTGGCCGCGGGGATTCCCGGACAGCCGCTGCCGCGGGGACATTCCCAGGGCGCACACGGGGAATCCCACGGCCGGGAGCGCGTCCGAGGGGAGAACAACGCGCGGGGGCTGCGGGTGCGAAGCGCCCCGATCCTCGGTGGGGGGGGTCCCCACGGGAGGGGCCGGTGCCGGTGCCACCCCCGCCGTGTCTCCTCCCTCCCGGCCGGTGCAAAGGCGCCTGCGCTGCCCCGCTGCCGCCGCTCCGAGCCCATGGCATCGCCGGCCGTGGGGCCGTGCCCCCGCCCGCTGCCGNACCCGCCCCGGGGGATGCAGAGACCCGCCCGGGGGATGCAGGGACCCACCCGGGGGATGCACGAATCCCCCCNGCCCCGCGGCTGCCGCGCCGGGGATGGTGCGACCTGTGCGGGGAGGCGGTGCGGGAGCGAGCCCTGCGCTGCGACTGTGAGTGCTGGCAGCGTCCTGCCGAGCCCTGCGTGTGTCCTGCGTGTCCCCTGCCTGTCCCCTGCCTGTCCCCTGCGTGTCCCCTGCCTATGCCCTGCGTGTCCCCNAGCATCGTCCCCGCTGTGCCCCCGAGCTGCTGCACGGCCGCCAAATTTCCCCTTCCGCTTTTCCCACCAGCCCGAGGAGCCTCGGCTGGGGGAGATAATTCCTGTGACACGGAGCGCGGCTGTCCCTGCGGAGGGCACCGGGGCTTTCCTCCATCCTCCCGTCCGTCCCAGTGCGGGGACAGAGCCGCCACCGAGCGGGGGCCGTGCTGCTGGGGAAAAGCTGGGGACACGCCGGGGCTGGGACCTGAGCGGGACGAGAGGGGCGTAAATCTCATTTCTAGGGTGGCCCTTTGCGTTCTGCCGGCTGTGCTTCGTGGGGACCCGCCCCGGGGGATGCACGAATCCCCCCGGGGCACCCCGGACCCGCGGGGGTGCCTGTCCAGCGGGGAGAGCCCCCGTGGCCGCGGGGATTCCCGGACAGCCGCTGCCGCGGGGACATTCCCAGGGCGCACACGGGGAATCCCACGGCCGGGAGCGCGTCCGAGGGGAGAACAACGCGCGGGGGCTGCGGGTGCGAAGCGCCCCGATCCTCGGTGGGGGGGGTCCCCACGGGAGGGGCCGGTGCCGGTGCCACCCCCGCNGCCTATGCCCTGCGTGTCCCCTTCCTGTCCCCTGCCAGCCCCCTGCCTGTGCCCTGCCAGTCCCCTGCCTGTGCCCTGCCTGTCTCCTGTCTGTGCCCTAACTCTGCCCTGCCTGTCCCCAGCCTGTCCCCTGCCGGTCCCCAGCCTGTCCCCTGCCTGCTCCTCGCTGCCCCGCACCCCTGCCCTGCCCGCATCCCCGCCCGCTGCTGCCGTCCCTCTCTCCCTCCCCTTCAGCCCAGCTCTGCGCCCCTCAGGTCCGACTTTGGGACCCTCCGGGGCTCCCGGGTGGCTGCGCATCGGGAGGGACCGGGCCGGGGTCTCCGGGCGCGGTGCTGCCGGGCGGGTTGGGAAATGAAGCTTTTTCCAGGAAAGAGGAGATGACCGGCTCATGGGCGGGGTTGGCATCGGCATCTCGCGGTGAGCAGGGAGGGTTCGTGTTTGGAAAGCTTTACAGCGAGGGGTAAAGTCCTGTAGAATTCGTGAGTTTGCCTGAAGCTCTGCCCAAACTCTGGGGTGAGGGAGCTGGTGCCAGTGAGATGCACCGAGATGTCGCTGGTGTCGGGTCCGCGCTGCGCTGGTGCTGTTCGTGCTCCGCAGGGCAGATTCCTCCTTCCCCTGTGAGGGAAGGGGCCCGGGGTGACCCAGCTGGGGCTGTGCAGTGACACCCGCGCTGTGTCCCCTGTCCCTGACGAGCTGTGCCCCGTGTCAGGTGTTACGAGAGGGGAAACGAAGCGGTTTGAGTGTCCCTGATAACTCGGGGATTTGAGCCCTGCTGGCTGTGGAACAGCTCCCGTCCAGCTCAGTCCCCTCAGCCTGGGGGGAAACTCCTTTGGGATGCAGCTGCTGGGGCTTGAGGGACTCGAAAATTTCCTGAGCCTCTTGATTTTTTGGCAGGAGCTGTTAATGCTGGTGCCATTCCCCGCAGGTCTGTGCCAACAAAATCGCCCGGACCCGTGCGGGTGCCCTGGGTGTGGGTGTGGAGGGCGGGGAGGCGGTGCCGGGGGTAATTTGGGACTGAGCCGCGTCCCACCGCGGGCTGGGGCTGGGGGACGCCTCGTTGCTCATTTTTGGGGCGGTTTGGGAGGACACGCGCAGCAGCACTAATTGCTGGCTCAGCCAGTTCTGGTCCTTAGGCCGGGCTTTCCTTAGGTCAGGAATGTTTCTGGTGGGGTCTGCGGGGCGGGCAGGGCTCTTCCCGGTGTCCCCGGTGCCGTTTGGGATGTAGGGCGCTCGGGAGATCCGGCAGCACCATCCGGCCCTGCTGCAGCTCATTAAGGCTTTAGCCCTGAGTGCTGTTAATTAAATGTAACCCGGCCGCCACCACAACGTGACACGGGGACACGCCGGGGCTGGGACCTGGGCGGGACGAGGCGGGTGTAAATCTCATTTCTAGGGTGCCCCTTCTGCCTGGTTTTCCTGATGAATTCCCGCAGAAGCTGCTGAGGGCCGGTGATTCCCCCGGGCTGGGAGCTCCTGGCAGGCAGCGGGCGATGTGTGAATGAGCGTGCTTAGGGAAATATCTGATTTAGGAGAAATAGGGTTTATTTGAGAGAAAAAAAGCTTCCTCTTTCGCCAGCCCCTGGAAACTGGGGTCAGGGGAGAGTTGAGGTCCTGGCCTGTGTGCTTTGAAATCCCGATTTTAAGTAGAAATTCACAGAATTGTGTGGTGTTGCGAAATGCTGAATAAATAGCTGTTCTGAGGGACTTCTCCTCTGGCAGGAGGTTTTCCATGCTTATATTGAAACAGATTTTAAATAACTCTATTTCCCTTTTCATTTCAGAGAATTATGCAGACTGTGGGAGTAGTTCTGCCTCAAAAAACTCCCCAAACAACCGGGACGGGGGGGGAGGGACACTCCAATCTGCATTCCCCGTCATCCCAGTGGTGATTCCCATTAAAAATGCCTCAGAGTTGCAGACGGGGCGTGCTCCCCCCCCCTTGGTGAACATTTATTTTTTTTCTTCCTGACGCAGAGTTGCTGCTTGTTTGCTTTTGACTCGCAGCCTGAGGATACTCAAGGTTTTGTTTGTACAGTTCTGGCCTATTTTTATTTACGTCAGATCTGGTTGTATTTAGTGAAATGGGAAAGTGGCGTTTATTTATTAAAATTATTTACGGTTCAGTCTGGAGAAAAGGAGGCTCAGGGGGATTTTCTCTGATTTTTTTCCTGCCCGTGGGTGCTGCACCTGGTGCAGATGTTGCCTGAGACACGGGAGCCTTTTTTCCCTGCTGTTATTTGGAGCATTCCAGGCTCAGACACCCAGCACCCTGCTCCCAATGGTGGCACCGTGAAAGGATGGGGAGGTGGGAACTCGGGAAATCCTCCCGGCATTCCCTGAAAATCCTCCTTTCCAGCCTTGGAGGGGACGCGTTTGGGCAGGAGGAGGAGGAGGAGCTGAGCCTTGAGTATGTCCTGTCCTAACGCGTGTGGCTTCGTGCTGCTGGCGCCTCCCGGAGCTGAGTCAGTAGTGGAATAAATCACCTCGGTGGCGGGGTGGAAATGTCATCCTGCTGCTGGGGACAGCTTTTCCTGCCAGCTCCTCCCCGGGGCAGGATCTGCCTCTGATTAACCCACGGGCAGGGTGCGGGGATGCTGGGGGGTGTTTGGGTGAGCTCAGGTGGGGCTGGGGCAGCTCCTGGGTGTCCCGGTGACTAAAGCAGCTTCTCTCTGCGTGTTCTTTGGGACAGTGCAGAAACCAGGCTGGGCTTGGGGCTGGGGCAGCTTCCCGGTGGGAATGGCTGGGTGGGCACCGAGTGGGAATGGTTCAAGTGCTTCCCTGGCTCTTGGCGTCTCTGATAGCCAAAAACCCGAATATTTTGATATTTGTGTTAATTAAAACACCGCATAATTGGCCGAAGGGTTTCTTTGCAAGGAAACCACTCCAGGGCTGCCCCGTGTTTCCCTGTGGGGCAGCCCTGGAGGGGAACCTCAGAGCGTGTCCAGCACCTCTGCACACCCAGTCACACCTGGAGCCGGCTTTTGATCTGCAGCTCTTGCGACACAGACCCAGCTCAGCAAAGCCGAGCATCCAAACGGGTTTTGTGAGCCGCCCTCGTCTCCCGGAGCAGCTCGTTCTGTGTTCGGGCTCTGAATCAGCCCCGATTTCCTCCGGGAGGGAGTCGGGAAAACTCCATTTCTCTAATTTGTGGAGCAAACTTCAGTTCTTAAGCTACAGCTTCTCAAGGAGGAGTTTGTTTAAGATAACGAGTTATTTACCGAGCTCTTTACCGAGCTCTGCTCGCAGCGCTGCTGCTCCCCGGGACACGGCGCCTTCGGCCTCTCCCCTTCCACCGCATCCTCCCACACTCAGCCTCGCCACCGTAAACAATAATCGCCGACAGGACCCGCAGCGCTTTGCATTTCTGTTCAGCTGATCCAGGCAGATTCCTGACGCTTTTCCTGCCGCCAGGTGACTCGGGCAGGTGTGGCCGGGGTGGGGTCCGAGGGTACCTCCCGCCCACCGCGGCTCCCCCAGGCAGGGCGTGCTCCTCCCTGCGAGGAGATGGAGCTGCGGGGAGGGACGGGCACCTGCCCCGAGCCCTGGGACAGGCTCCTGCGCTGGCTCAGGTCTCCCTGGGTCATGTTTCCTGCTGCCGGCGCCTTGGGAAGGGTTTATGGAGAGAGACAGCAGCCCAGGCTCCAGCTCTTCCCGTGCAGGTTGGTTTTTGGGCTCCTGCCTCTGCTGCATCCCAGCGGAGCTGGTGTGGCTGTGGGAAGGAGGGAGATGCTCAGGGGCTCTTTGGGTGACTGGGAAAGCCCCCGGAGATAACTCGTGGCTTTTGGTGCTCGGGGTGGGTTTGGGACTGGTTAAATCCCGGTTTTGTCACTCCCTGTGTTGTGCTGGAGGCTGTTTGTGACAGGGGTCCCGAGCAGACAGGGCAGAGGGGAACGGGTATAAAGGGGCAGATTTCAGAGGTGTTAAACTGGTGTTTGTGTCCCACCCCATCACCTGGCACAGCTGTGACAGATCCACCATGGAATGGTTTGAGTGGGAAGGACTTCAAAACTCATCCCAGGGGACACCTTCCACTGTCCCAGGGTGCTCCAAGCCCTGTCCAACCCAGCCTTGGGCACTTCCAGGGATCCAGGGGCAGCCACAGCTTCTCTGGGCACCTGTGCCAGGACCTGCCCACCCTCACAGGGAAGAATTTATTCCCAATATCCCATCTAAATCTCTCCTCTTTTCATTTAAAACCATCCCTCTTGTCCTATCACTGCAAAGTGCCAACTCCCTCTTCTTTGAAATGCCCTGCTTTCCATGGATGCTCTGAAAGGCTTTACGAGCCTCCCTTAACTATGTGCAGAGTTTAAATCAATATTATAAACACAGCTAATCTCAGTGCATTCCTTTAACCTCTGATTAAACACTGGGGACTTTTTTTTATCCCTCAAACTTTAAAAGACTGCGGGGGAAAAGCAGCAAAGGGAGAAGAGAGGATGCCGGGAAGAGACCTCCCAGCACACGGCCGAGCCCTGCGCTTTCTCTCTCTAATCTCTTCCACTGGGTTATTTTATCTTATCAAGCAAAAAGCCCCAGAAATAGAAAGTTTTCCATGGCTTACAGGAGATGCACGAGCCCTGAGCCGTGCTCTCCTCTCAGAAAAATAAATAAAGAGCCCCGTCAGATGGCAGCAGGTTGTAAATGGACAATGTCAGTGCTTTATCTCTGTGGGGGGAAAAGGGAGCAGACACAGCTCCCTCCTGCTGGATCCCAGAGCGTCTGGGGTTGGGACGTGCCTGGAGAGCTCCTGGCCTCCCGTGCCGAGCATGACGGACGCGAAGGCAGGAGCGGCCTCTTGCTTCGGCCTTGTAACAAAGAAAATCCGTCAAATCTTCAGGCATTTCCCCAAATCCAAGCCCTGGCCCGCGGGACCGCGCCTGCCGAGGAGGCCCAGCAGGGAGGTGCTGCTGGTCAGAGGTAGGTGCTGCTGGGGTTTGGGGGGTTTTGGATGGCTTTGCAGGTTTACTGCTGCTCTTTTTGGGGTGTGGGGTTTTGGCTTGGCAGTGCTGAGAATGGCCTGGCCTCAGGGATCCTGCCCTGGGCACAGAGATCCTGTCCTGGGCACGAGGATCCTACTCTGGTCTCAGGGATCCTGCCCTGGGAATGGGGATTCTGCCCTGGGCATGNGATCCTGCCCTGGGAATGGGGATCCTGCCCTGGGCATGGGGATCCTGTCCTGGGCACGAGGATCCTACTCTGGTCTCAGGGATCCTGCCGTGGCCACAGGGATCCTACCCTGGGCACAGGGATCCTGCCCTGGCCATGAAGATCCTGCCCTGGTCATGAGGATCCTGCCCTGGGCGTGAGGATCCTGTCCTGGCCTCGGGGATCCTGTCCTGGGCATGAGGGATCCTGCCCTCAGGGATCCTGCCCTGGCCACAGGGATCCTGTTCTGGGCATGATGATCCTGCCCTGGCCACAGGTACCAGGGTGGGCACGGAGCTGGCACCTCACCTGTGTCACCAGGTGGCTTCACTGGTTGTCCCCTGCAGCCCTGCTGTGGCAGGAGCACAGGGCATTGCTGCTGTCCCACCTGCCACCCAAAGGAAATTTGGGGTTTTGATAAATAATGGCTCCAGAGCATCTGCCAGCAGCTGGGGTTGTGCTCCAGATGCTGCAGTGGCACAGGGACCTGGCAGAGGGGTGGCTGTCACCTGCTCTGGACAAACAGAGCTTTGCTGTTTGCAAACAAACCAACCCAAACCGTCTGGTTTAGAGCTAAAACTGCCAAGACTGCAGTGGTGGAGCTGGGATAGGTGAAGGTGTCCCTGCCAGGGGCAGAGGAGCTTTAATGTCCCTTCCAACCCAAACCATCTGTGACTGCACTCCTGTGTTTAGGCATTTCTATGGTTTATTCATTTTATCCCCCTGAGAGATTTTATCTGTGGTGAAATTGAAATTCCCTTCAGGCACCCAAGTTTTTTACAGTATCAGCACCTTTCTCTCCCTCTCTCTCTTTTTTAAAAAGAAACTCCATTTCCAAGTGTTCCATTGTTTGACTGGAATGGGAATTTATCTTCAAGCCTAAGTGGAGGCATCCTGCTCCTCTTGGCAAACTGGTCACGTGGCTGCTTCCCAAAGCTGTGCAGGGTTTCTAAAATTAGTGCTCCCCACCGGATCCTGGTGATTAGCTCTGTTAATAGGTGACGGTGACTAAGGAGGTGTCACACTTTAATCCCACAAAGAAATGCCACAATGGGGCTGATCCGGAGGAATTGGCATTTCTGGGGTCCCAAATTACCCCTGGCAGATTTTTGGCTGCCCAAATGTGGAAATCTGGGCCCCACATGGGGATGTTTGAGGTGGTGGTGGCAGCTGCTCAGGTGAAGCCACAGCTGGAGCATTCCCCAGCTGGCAGCAAAGACTTGGCCAATGTCCCCCATTAAAAGGCTGTTCCAGTTGCTGGAAAGGTCATGCATTAAATTACTGTGTAACTGCAGCTTATCTCTAATTAAAAAAAAAAAAAAAAAGCCAAATCTCCCTGCTTTTCCCCCAGGCTGACTTGAAACAACTGACTTGGAATAGGAGAATGACAGGCAGCTCACGCCAGATGAATGTTAAATGATAAATGATTTCCCTGTTTCCCCCGGAGATTGATGTTTCCCCCCTCAGGCACCAGCTCCCAGCAGTGGTTCAGCTCCTCTCCTTCTTCCTCAGGCACTGGAGAATAGAGCAGAGCTGAGCAGAAATCAGTTTCCAGAGCAAACATGGGATATTCCTTTGCTTTCCTGCAAGCCCCAGACATTCAAAACCAACCACCCAAATGCTAAAGAGAAAAAAAAAAAAAGGAACAAAAAGGAAAAAGGAAGAAGACATGTATTTAAAATACAATTCAGTGGCTCTTAGCAAGGTCACGGGGCTGGTGCAGGGACAGGCACCCACATCCCTCTGTGGAGTGAACTCTCTTGCCTTGCTTTTAGGATATAATTAATTTTTTTTTCTCAGGTTGGTGACCGCTCTGGAATTTTTGGGCAGTATAAAAAGTAAATTTCAGGCTGTTTGTACGGCAGTTAAAAATTAAAAGGCTCAGGTGGGCCCTTAAAGTGGAAGGAGGTTGTTCACTGCAGTCAGGAGGGTTTGGAGGAGTTGGGACTTGGAGGGAAGGGGTTGCAGGAGTGAGGGCCATGGATATGGGATAACTGGAGCTGGCTGTGCCCCTCTGCAGCTGGGGGTGAGCAGGAGCCTTAACCAAGGGGTTCAAGCTGCTCACCTGGGCATGAACGGGTTAATGTCTGACACTGGGTCAGCATCCAAAGAAAACAGGCACAGAAATGCCTTTGCTGCACCCGGGCACAGGAGGTGCCAGCCTCTGCTGGGGCTGGGCTGTGTCCCTGCCCTCCCCAGGGGTCCCTGCCCTCCCCAGGGGTGGATTTGGGGCTGCTGGAGGCAGAGCCACGCCTCTGTCACCGGGGCTGGCCCTTGAAGTTTTCATGTTTAGCCCCTGGCACAGACAAGCTGTGGCTGCCCCATCCCTGCAAGTGTCCAAGGCCAGGTTGGACAGGGCTTGGGACAACCTGGGGTGGTGGAACTGGATGATCTTTAATGTCCCTTCCAACCCAAACTCTTCCGTGATATTTAGTGACCTTAAATAATTTGGTGTCTATCCAGTACAAAGATATTCCCGATGGTGGGAGATGAAGGATCATTTCCCCATGGCCTGGCCACGTTTTTGCTGCAGGTGCCACCTCCCAGGAGCAGAGCTGGTGTGGTTTGGTGGGATTTGGGGATTTTTCCATCCTTTATGGATCAGTGAGGCAGCAGGTGCGTGGCAGGGACGTGGCTTGTGCTGCTCTGTTACATCCAGGGACAGAGGATTCCCTGGGGATGGGGTGTGGGAGCAGTTTTTGCTCTGGGTGAGGGGTTCTGGCCTCTTCTCACCTGCAGGAGTGTGCCTGAGCAGGGACACGTGTGTGAGCAGGGACACGGGTGTGAACAGGGACATTTGCCTGAATTGATGTGTTAGAAGTGACATGTGTGTGAGCAGGGACATGTGTGTGAACAGGCACATGTGCCTGAATGGGTGTTTTAGAAGTGACACGTGTGTGTGAGCAGGGACACGTGTGTGTGAGCAGGGACACGTGTGTGAGCAGGGACATTTGCCTGAATGGGTGTGTTAGAAGTGACATGTGTGTGAGCAGGGACATGAGTGTGAACAGGGACATTTGCCTGAATGGGTGTGTTAGAAGGGACACGTGTGTGTGAGCAGTGACACAAGTGTGAACAGGGATGTGTGTGAGCAGGGACATTTGCCTGAATTGATGTTTTAGAAGGCACATGTGTGTGAGCAGGGACACGTGTGTGAACAGGCACACGAGTGTGAGCAGGGACACGAGTATGAGCAGGGACATGTGCCTGAATAGGTGTGTTAGAAGGGACATGTGCCTGAACAGGGACATGTGTGTGAGAAGGGACATTTGCCTGAATTGATGTGTTAAAAGGCACACGTGTGAGCAGGGACATGTACCTGAACAGGGACACGTGTGTGAGCAGGCACACGTGTGTGACCAGGGACACGTGTGTGAGCAGGGACATGAGTGTGATCAGGGACATGTGTGTGAACAGGCACACGAGTGTGAACAGGGATGTGTGTGAGCAGGGACATGTGTGTGAGCAGGGACATTTGCCTGAATTGATGTGTTAAAAGGCACACGTGTGTGAGCAGGGACATGTACCTGAACAGGCACACGTGTGTGAACAGGAACATTCACCTTCCCCAGCTCTGCCCCTGCTGCAATCCCTCTGGCTTCCATCCACTCCCTCCCCGTGCTCCCCGCGCTGCCCCCCAGCCCCGGGGCGCCTCACGCTGTGTTCCTGTCCCCGCAGACTGCAGGTACACGTGTCACCAGGAGTGCCGCAGCCTCATCCAGCTGGATTGTCGCCGGCCGGGCCAGTGCCAGAGCCAGCTGTCCCCAGAGAGCACCCTCCTGCCGCCCTGCAGCCAGGTACGCCGGGGGATGGCCCGCAGGGAGCTGATTTCCTGCTCCCCGCGGCTTTTCCAGGAGGGACAGCTCAGCTGGGAGTGTCACTGCTGTGCCACCCATGTGTCACCTGCAGCCCCTGCCCTGCCTGGGTGGGTTTGGGCGGCGGGATGGAGGTTGGGAATGTGGGCATCGCCCTCCCTCCCTGTAAAGGTGTTGGTGTGGAGCTCTGGCGTGTTTAAAACGCCGCTGGCACCTGGAGCAGAGCGGTGCCACCCCCAAATCCCGGTGCCTGCAGGGGAGGATCAGCGCTGGGATGGGATTGTCCCAGCACGGAGGACACAGAGCCGGGCGATCGGAGACAGAGATGCGTTTTCCAGGGCACGGGCAGGGATTTCCCTGGAGTTCTGGCTGGCTGACAGCCTTGTTCTGAGAGTTTCAGTAGTCCCGGGGGGGATCGAGCCTCTCCAATCTGCCTGAGGATGCGCGGTAATCCCGGGATAACTCCGGAAGGCTCGGCTTTGCTTTAATCCCCGCCGGGCTCCTGCAGCGTCTGGGACTCCACTGAGGAGATCTGAGATGCTCAAGGCACGGCTGGAGACCTGCCTGGGGTGGATTTGGCTGGGATGGAGCCTTTTTGAGGCTCTGTGGGCTTTTTTTGAGATGTTTGGAGCAGCTCGGCAGGGAAGTGGTGGAGTCACCGAGCCTCCAAGCGTTCAAACAGTGAGTGCATGTGGCACTTCACCATCTGGGTGTGGTGGGATTCAGCCAAAGGTCTTTCCCAGCCTTGAGGATTCCGTGGTTCTGCGTTGTCTCCCCCATTGCAGCCCCCAGTTACATCCCTGTTTGAGGATGTGCTCACGCAGGGCTGGGGATGGGAACGTTTTGCCCTTCTCCAAAGGCAAACAGGGGGTTTCTGTTTGGTGTGAGGGGTTTGGTTTTCATCCATCCTTTGCTGGGCAGCTGCTGCTCAGAATGAAATGGTCAGGAGGGATCTGAAGCAGGGTGGGATTGATCTTCCTAAATTACGCATTACACAAGGGCTCAGAGTGGATTCTTCACTCCAGGTGTTTCTATGAGGGTGTGAATCTAAATTTGTGTGTGGTGGCATCTCCTCTGGATGTCCCTGGGCTTCCCCCAGCAATGCTGGGCTGAAAAATGAGAAAGGCTCGTTTCATCCTCAGGGAGATCCCCCCAGCCATGGTTATTGATGGGTCTAATCACAGGGAGCCTGTGCTTGGCCATCCATCACCCTGCCAGGACCCTGGGGTCACCCTGGGCAGGGATCCTGTGCCTGCCAGGGAAGCACAAGTGTCTCTCCAATTCCAGCAGCAGACAGGAATCCATCAGCCCATCCCAAAGGCCCAGCTGGGGATTGCAGAGCCCTGGCAGGGTTCCCGTGGTGTGTGCTGGGCTGATCTGAGGGTTAATGAGGGGAAATGGCTGCAGGAAAGATCCATTATTCCTTGTGGGTAATGGATAGTCAGGGAAAAATCATTGCCAGGTTTGCCTGATCTCAGCACACAGATCCTGGAGGGTTTCTGTTGATTTTGCTGCTGGAAAGGAGGAGGATGGAGGGAAAATAATGTCAATATTGCAGTAGGGGACTAACAGGAAGCCTGAATATACTGGCAGGAGGGGAAGAGGCTTTAAAAACACATGAAAAAAAAATTAATAGCTGGCGTAATTGGAAGTCATTAAATCACATTATCAAAATTAAGCAAAGTGGAAGCATCAGAGAAATAACTATTTTAACATCACCTATTTAAGGGCTGTTACCATGTAATACCAGGCATTAATAACTGGGGCTTTGATCCAGTGAAGTGTTTAGGAGTGTTTTACATTTGGGTCCCAGATCAGCCTCCCAGGGTGACATCCAGACTCTGCTGAAGCTGCCAAAAGCCTGCCCTGGTCTCGGCAGCAGCAGGAATTTGGGGTTTTAGGGCTGGCTGTGTGCTGTGAGCTGCTGCAGGGCCCTGGGCTCAGTGGGGTTTTGGGGGGCTGATGTGCAGAGGTAACCATTTGCTGAACAAAGGGGTCAAAGTTATTTGGTTTGTTTGGCTTTGTTGTATTTTTTCATGGAGCTGATGTCCCAAGCAGGTGGAATAGGAATAAATGAGGGATTCTTGGACAACCCATGGAGCATCCAGAGGTCGCACCCTGGTTCCACTGGGAAACTTTTGGGCTGAGGCTTCATAGTAGACCCTGGTGCTGCTGCTCCCAACCCTCACTTTCTCCTGGTGCTGCACATGCTCAATTTAAGCCTCTTTCTCCTCTAAATTTATCCCCGTGGAGCAGAGGGGGCTGTGCTGCTGCAGGAACGCTCTGCTGCCGTAAGAACGTGGCTCATTTATTCCCTCTGTAAAGAAGGCACTTGGATTCTTGCCTTCCTCTCTCTGAGATGCAGATGTTTGCCAGTGTTCCCATCCTCATCCTGGTTTGTATTCCTGGGATGCTGCCGTGGTGGGCACGGAGCTCTCCAAGCCTTGCAGCAATTGAAGTTCTTCAACAGACACAGCTGGAAGGGTTTGGAGCAACATCTGCAATCTGTCAAGGTTTTGGTGCTGGATGGGAAGATCCTGGAGCCCTGGAGGAGCAGCTGGAGGAACAGGCTGAGATGGGATATTGGGAAGGGATTGTTCCCTGGGAAGGTGGGCAGGCCCTGGCACAGGGTGCCCAGAGAAGCTTTGGCTGCCCCTGGATCCCTGGAAGTGTCCAAGGCCAGGCTGGACAGGGCTGGGAGCAGCCTGGGACAGTGGGAGGTGTCCCTGCCCTTTGGCAGCCCGTGGGGAGCAGAGCCCTGGCCCTGCCCAGCCCCACAAACCCCTGTGATCGTCACCAAGCAGCTCATGGCTGCTGTAAAAGCAGGACCCAGGAGCTGAAGGAGCTTTTTTTCTTGGGCTGCAGTCAAAGCTGCCTCAGTCTGGGTGCTGAAATTGCTCCTGCTGCTCTGAAATCGGGGAGGCACCCACAGGTGATGGCCAGGGGCACCCCGAGGGGAGTCTGAGCTGCACCTTCACCTGCCTCACCCCTTCCCCAGCGCCTCCATTCCCCCAGGTGATGCCCCGGCAGCTCCGGGGGATGCTCCAGCAGGCACGGAGCAACCCCCAGCCCTCCGTGTCACCGCGTTTTGGGTCTGGGGGTGGTGCCAGGGGTCCGCAGGAGGCCAGGGCCGAGCCCAGCACCTCGGCTGCCAGCGGGGGTGAGAAATTTTGCAAGAGGAAGTGGCCGGGCTGCGGCAGTGCGAGGCGAGGGCAGGAAGGGGAGGCGATGATGCTGCCGCCGCTGCTGCTGCGCGGGCACCCCCGCGAGCGGACTGGGAGCGGACTGGGAGCGAACTGGGAGCTCTGCCCCCTTCCATGCCGCCCCAGCGCCGCAGCGCAGGGAGGCGGAGGCGGCTGCGGGAGGCGAGGGAAGGGAAGGGTTACCCGGCACGGCTGCCTGTGAAGCAGGAGCAGCTCGGCACGATGAGCTCTCGCAGATGAGCGGCGAGCCGGGGATGTGAGCGCAGCCGGGACCCCGATGCTGGGCGGCCCCCCGAGCCCCCCGGCCGGCCCGCAGCCCCCCGCCCCTGCCCGGCTCCCATGACCATCGGCAGCAGCATGAGCAGCGGCTACTGCAGCTTGGATGAAGACCTCGAGGATTGCTTTTTCACGGCCAAAACCTCGTTCTTCCGCAGCAGCGCGCAGAGCAAGGTCCCCGCCAAGGTAACGCCACTCGTGCGGCGGCAGGGCCGGGGGATGCCGGGGCTCCTCCGCACGTTCTGCTGCGGGAGCTGCCCAAAATGAGCTGCTGCAGGGCTCAGGGCATTGCTGAGCCGGCGGGGAGGGGGCTCTGCCCTCTCCTGTGCGGGGTTTTCTCAGCCGGGGTTCCCCGCCGGTTCCCGGGGTGGTTTTTTTCAGCATTAGGTGAAATCCTTCAGCCGGCTGTCCCCGGGCAGGGAGCTGCGCTTTGGCCTCGCAGAATCTGCACCTGTGGGGTGGATGGGAAAGTTCAGGGCAGAATTAATCCGTGGACTGATTAAGACGATGATGAACGGGGTTCCTTTTCTGGGAGCCTGGGGCTGTGTGTGTCTGCCTTGGAGGAGGACAGAGGGTTTGGCTTGGGCAGTGTTTCACCCAGGGTGAGATTTGTGTCTCAGCAACATTGCCAAGGCTGCTTCACAGCTTTTAAATGCCTTAAAAAAAATAAAAACAGGCAAACTAAATAAATTAAACCCCCCTGTCATGAACTTTGGGGCCCCAAGCAGAGCTGAGCATAAAAGGAGAAGGCGCTGCTGCAGAAGTGGGAGTTTCACAGGGGAACGGGAGCCCTGCAGCACCCAGAGATCAAACCTCGGCCCAGGGAGCAGCTTGTTCACTTAAAATCCTCCTGTAAACCACCGGCACCGCCGTGCTGCTGTTCAGCCTCTGCTGTATCTGCACCTGAGGCTGCAGAGCCTCAGCAGGTGCTTCAGGCTTCAGCTTCCTGCAGCAGCTCCAAGGGCTCTCCTTGGGCAGGGAGGGGGATGCTCTGGAGGGGGAGCTTCCCTCAGCTGGGAATTTGATAGAATTTCTCTGCAGAGATGGTTTCAGCTGGGATATTCCCCGCCAGCCAGCAGCTCCCTCTCGCTATGATTAACCAACACGTAGTGCTGGTTTCGAAATGTCATTTGATGATTCATTTGTGGAGGAGATGGAGGAGATTGGGGTGCTGCTGCAGCCAGAGCTGCTCTGTTTGAGCCAGGGCACTGCAGATCCCGGGGCACCTCTGGAAATCAGCCTGGTTGGGATTTGTCCCTCTCAGACGGGTCAGGGGCTGGTGCAGCCCCTTTTCTCCCAGCTCCTCACCTGGACGTGCCCAGCATGGGTGGCAGAGCTCAGGCTGCCAGAGAAGATGGAGCCTTTCAGGGGGTTTGGTGTTGTGGGGAGGAAATGGTTCCTGTTCATGAGAAAAAAAAACCCCACACACACTCTGAACGTGCTGCTGAACCCAGCTGGTGTCGTGTGGTGGGGCTGTGTGAGGAGGTGGGTTCTCACAGAGGGGAAAACCACACTCAGGACTTGGTGGAGGAAGGTTTGGGGAGGGGGTTCATGGCTTGTTTGGGGTCCTGCAGGAGGAAGAGGAGGGGGTGGTGGACACTGAGGAGCTGGTGGACATCTCTCTTAGGTTTTCTGCCCTCTCTTTTTAACTTGGCACCTTATCTAAGTGGTGATTATTGAATGTGGAACGTTTCCACCCCTGCAAGGGCTGTGGGTGACAACAGCTCTGTTTGTCACCACCTGCTCCTGGCCTCGGGGTGGAAACATCAGCTGAGACCCCAGAGGGAGTTCAGGATGAGGATGTTTGTCCATCCTGGGGTGCCCAGCAGTGATTCCTGAGCCCAGGACAGGGCTGGCAGTGTGGCAGGGCCTGCTCTGGCCAGGAGGGAGCTAAATATGGATAACTGAGGGATCCAGGTCCTAAAAGACACAGGAATCATCTCTGGGGAGGAAATGAGGTGTGGGTGGGTAGGAGGGGACACACAGGCACGGCACTTAAGGGAGTGGGATTTGAGCTGCAGGATTACAGAAACAATTTTCCTGATTGACACAACTGTATCCATCTGAAGAGCCTCTTTCTAGGAATGCTGTAATTCCTTTTTATTTTCAGAACCATCAGCAAAATCACTCTTCATTAGCAAAGAGCTGGTTTAGATCTCAGATGTGACCTCACCCCTGGAGATCCATTACTTTGCATTTTCAGGCCTCTCCAGCTGAATGGCTTCAGTGGCTTCTGCCTGAAGCCTGATTGCTTAAAAACTCTGCAAAATTATTCTTGGAGTCCTGCATCAGTGGCTGATGAGAGAGCTGGCTCAGAGACGGAAGGGGGCCGGGGAATGTCCAGGGATGGGAGGCACAGGAGGGGCAGAACCCAGGCAAGGGCTGGATGAAGGGATCCCTAAGATCCCACCCAGCCTTGCCCCATAATCCCAGAACTGGCTGGTGCTTGGGGCAGGTTTTTGGGGGTTCCAAATCTCAATATCCCAGAGCTGGCAGCTTTTTGGGGTTCCAAACCCCAATATCCCAGAGCTGGCTGGTGCTCAGGGCAGGTTTTTGGGGGTTCCAAACCCCAATATCCCAGAGCTGGCTGGTGCTCAGGGAAGGTTTGTGGGGTTCCAAACCCCAATATCCCAGAGCTGGCAGCTTTGTGGGGTTCCAAACCCCAATATCCCAGAGCTGGCTGCTGCTCAGGGCAGGTTTGTGGGGTGCAAGGAACCAGCTGGGCCTGGTGCAATGCAGAGGAGCTCCAGCCTGGACCCCCCTGAGATGCAGCTCCCTGTGAGGACCTTGTCAGCTCTCAGTGCTGAGCTGAGATGTGGCAGGAAAATCGGTTTCTAAGTGAGATCTCCATGGCAATCCAAACACCGAGCCCATCTTCACTTGCTGTAACCTCTCTGAGAAGCAGCAGCCATCCCTCTCCCCTGCTCTGGAGCAGCACAGCTCTCCTGTCTGCTGCCTTTTCCTCTGAACCCCAAAGTAAACCACAGCACCTCATCTGAATTTCTCAAAGGAAGGGAAATGCTGGGGGTATTTAAGGTTTTTTTGGGTTTTTTTTTTGGTCCAGATCTCATGTGTGATTCCTTCCCTTGCCTGTCTGTGCTGGAGCAGCGGATGCTTTCCCAATTTAGAGCTGTGAACCCTGGGAGTGGGTGTTGAAGGGGAAGTGTTGGGTGTTGTGCAGGGATGGAGAGCTCTGTGAGAGCAGAGATGTCCCAGCTCTGGTGGCAGCCCTGTCCCCAGTGTCCCTGAGCTGCCACCACTCCCTGCTACAGCTGAATTCACAGATCTGAGCTGCTGGGACTCACGTTTCTCACTCAAATCTGAAGCATTCCCATTTATTTCCAGTTCTTTGTGGTGAGAGGTGATGCTGCTCTGAACTGCAGCTCCACAGCCAGGCACTCTCAGATGTGCTTCTCCAGGCTTTGCTTTCTGGTGTTTTAAGACAAATCTTTCCTTAATAAGCAGAAAAATTGGGGGGTGATGCCCCAGCTCATAAAATCCCTTCGGAGGAGATCTCTGAAGTGCTCCTGCAGTCTGAACAAGGAGCCAAAGGGAGAGCTGGGCTTTGGCAATGCGAGTTGTCACAGCCTGGCTGATGTGATGGAGCCGTGCCCGAGCACACCAGGGAGGACTTGGCCACTCCTGCCTCGGGATCAGACTGCCAAGAATGTGGTGATGCCGGGCCAGATCCATCCCCAGGGCTCTGCTCTTCCAATTCATTAACCAAAGAGCTGGTGAGGAGAGCGAGGGGCAGGGATGGTGGCCCTGGGGCTGCAGGGATGGTGGCCCTGGGGCTGCAGGGATGGTGGCCCTGGGGTTGCAGGGATGGTGGCCCTGGGGCTGCAGGGAGTGTCCACCACACTCAGATTTTCTGCCTCTGCTGCTTCCCTGTGCCGGGTTTGCTGGTGAAGCCACAGTTCCTGAGCTGCTGCTCCTCCAGGCTGTGACCACACTGCAGCTCCTGGATCCCACCTGGAGCTGTTCTTCCCAAAACAGGGACCCAGCAGTGCTGCAGAGCTGCTGCCTTGGCTGCTTTTAAATGGTTTTTAAGTCGGGTGTTGACTTAAGGTGAGAGGCCCGAGGGAAGGTGCTCTTTGGATGTGGGGTGTGTTTCTCCTGGCGTCCCTGTAAATGGAAATATCCCTCACTGGAGGTTTCCTTGTTGCCTCTCCTGGCTCAGAACTCTTTTGAGAGCTGTCACCATCATCTCGATGGCCCCTGGGTTGTCCATCAGAGGAGTTTCCAGCTCATTAGCTGAGTGCTGGCTTGCACAGAGGGTGGTGATCCCTGCCCAGCCCCGGGCCATGGGCTCTGTGTGCCTCTCCCCAGAGCTCATCCAGGACAGCCTTTGTCCCCTGGAGCATTAACCCAAGCGCCAGCTGCGGCTCCAGTCGTTCCTCACAGCCGGGATTTCTCACAGCTGAGCAGCGATGTGGGTTGTGGAGGGCAGGGGGAGGGCAGAGGCTGCTGTGGATGTCCCAAATCTGTGTCCCTTCGTCACTGCAGCCACCACTGCCCGTGAGCTGGCCCATGGCAGTGTCACAGAGCTGCCAAAGCCTCACCTGCAAAGTCTGGGCGATGCCAGCAGCGTGTGTGACACTGGCTGGGCACTGTTGTGCAGCAGGATTTCCATGGAGCAGGTGTGGGGCCCTCCTGGCAGCTCCCCGTGGGTTTTCCTGCTGGTCACACAGGAGGTGACACGGGGAATGTGCCCATCCCTCTGTCCCGTGCTGAGGGGATCCCCAGGGATGCCTGAGCTGCCTCATCCCAGTTTTCCACTCAGGAAAGCTGCAGGCCCAGCAGGGCTGAGGTGCAGATGAAGAGATGTGTTTTTGTTACCAGCTCGTTCCATCCTGTCTCGGTACGACAGGAAATGTGGCAACGGTTTATGGTTTAAAAAGCTTCTGTTTTTCTTCCTTTAGCCAGAATTGCAGATTCTGCCCCAGAAACTTTGCACAACCGGAGGTTGGGGTTGATTTGTGAGGAGCAAGATCAGCAAGCTTGATCTGGTCATGCACTGCAGGAGGAGCAGCACTTCTCTTCCCTGCCTGGGGCTGCTCTTCCCAGGGCTCCTGCACCACGGGGCTGGTGCTGCTGGGCTGGATTGGGTCTGGAAGCAGAAAAGCACAATATTTAGGTGTGGGATGGATGGGTGGTCCCTGCTTGGGGGGCTGGTGGTGTTGCCTGAGCATCACTTGAGTGGCAAGAAGAGGTGAAGGATTGAGGTGAATTGAGGAGATGGTGAAACCCTGAGCTGTCACTGGGGAATCACCTCCATGGATCCAGGGCTGCCCAGTCCCAGCACTGCAGCTGCCCTGCCTGAGTGCAACCAGGCTTTCACTTTGTCCTCTGCTTGATTCTCCTCCTGAAAGAAATACCACGGGTAGCCTTGGGCACTGTTGGCTTATTTACAGCTTGCTGCATCCTTGTCCTGTGTGCTCTGGGGCTGTCTGGGAAGAGACAAGCTTTGCTCCCCAAGCTGCCTTTTTTTTCCTCTTTTTTTTTTTTTCCATCTCAGAGCTTCCAGTTTTCATTCTGAGCCTTCCCAGCCCTGATGGCACATCCCTTCACGCTTTCTGCTCCCTGCTAATGCCAACTTGTGAGCAAGCCCACAGAAAATCTGGGCAAAATGCATGGCCAGGCTGTGGCCAGGGAAGGGGGGTGAGTTCTGGGAAGGCAGCAGAGCTCTGAGCAGGGAGATCCAGCCCCCTGAGCATTGCCCAAGACACGCAGAGAATTGTTTGCTGCTGATGGAGCAGATAAAGCAGGCAATGCTGCAGAGGAGACCTGCCCTCCTGGCAGGGGGAGGTTTGGATTGGACAGTAGTGAAAATTCCTTCATGAAAGGGTGGTCAGGTGTTGGAACAGGCTGCCCAGGGAAGTGGTGGAATCCCCATCCCTGGGAGTGTTGAAAAGGCTGTGGATGTGATCCCTTGGGGACATGGTTTAATGGTGCTGTTTGACAGCTGGACTCCATCTCAGAGACCTTTTCTGACCTTAAAGATTCTGTGATTATTCATTAGTGACATTTCCATGGGTGGCCTTCAGGCAGAGCCCACTTAGAGATCAGATCCGTTGGTTTTGGAGGAAATTCCCCCAAACTTGGGCGAGCAGCAGCCTCTGACCCCCTCTGGGTGAGCCATGAGGACACTGAGCAGTTTTTGACACGGGCTGGGATGCCTGGACTGGCTGATAATAAATTTGATTTTATTATCAGTCCCACAGCCAGCCTGCTGCTCGTGTGCTTTCATTGCTCTGAGCTATAATTCCCCAAGCTTTGGACAAAAGCAGTGAGAAATTTAACTCCAGGTTCTGCCTGGGTGAACCCACTGGAAGCTGCTTGAGTTTTGGGGAGCCAGAGCCGTGAACACTGGAAACAGGATGGGAATTTTTTTTTCCTTGCATTGCAAGAAGGAAATAAATGCTTGCAGGTGCAGGTGGCTTTGCTTTGAAAGTGGGTTTTAAAGGCTGGAATTTTTTTTGCCCTGCTTTGTACTGGGATGTTTTACTGCTCCCTTCCACCAACTGGTGCATTTTGTGTTGCCCTCCACTGCCTGTCACTGGTGTCAGAGGTGGTTTGGGGTTGGGATGTGGCATCCTGCACATTTGGGGACCGTCCCCACTGCTCAGGGTCTGTGCAGGATCCATTCCTGCTTTCCCAGGGAATGTGGAGCTGAACAGATGGAGTGTCACCCCACACACGAAGCAGCTAAAGCCCCTCTCCTGTGATTGCAGAATGCAGCACAAACAGTGCAAGAAGAAAAGCCCGAGCCTCCGACGGTGCAGGAGATCAAACAGAAGATTGAAAAGTACAATGCAAAGGTCACCAACTGCCTGCTGATGAAACTGGTACGTGCTGGGCTGGTTCCCCCTCACACCCAGCACACACAGACTGGTGCTGCTTTCTGTGGGGAAGGGCTCACGGGGGTGAGAGTCAAAAGCAGCTTTTCCTCCTGCTTGGCTTTCCAGTGTCACTGACACTGCAGGTGACCCTTCCCTGCCTCCATCCCTTCCCTGCCTCCAGCCATTCCATCCCTTCCCTGCCTCCATCCCTTCCCTGCTTCCATCCCTTTCCCTGCCCTCATCCCTTTTCCTGCTGGCTCTCATCTCTGGCAAGGAGTTGCCACAAAGTCTTGCCCAGGTGGCTGAGCCCCAGTGGGGATGGGTGATGGTGGAACTGGGGCTGTGAGGCTGCAGTTGGGAGTGGGTTTAGGAGCACAAAACCTTCCTAGAGAGAGATGCTCTGCCCTCAGCACTGCCAGGCTTCCTGGGTGGGCTTTTCTCCTGATTCCTGCTTTTTTTTGTAGAGCTGAGGGTGTGGGGTAAGAGACCTGTGGTGGGATTAGCTGATGTCCAGGGATGATCTGTTAAAAGGAGATGTGAGAATCCCTTAAGTGGGGAATAAAATATAAGGAATAAATTCAGGAGATCCTGGTTAACCAGGGGTTTCAAATCCATTATTAAATGCACCTACAAATCCCATGCAGTGGAATTTCCATAACTGCCTCGCAGCAGGGCTGGCTTGAAAGAAAACAAGATCCCACAGGCGAGAGGAAGGGATGAGTCACTGCCAAGAGGAAAATCAGTAGGGACTGTCCTGACATTACTGGGTGTTTTTGACACCATCAATGAAAAACGCCGCGACTCCCGGAGCGTGGGCAGCTCCTGCTGCCACCCCACGCTGCACACCCAGCCTCCTGTGGTGGGAAAAGGGGCTGGGAAAGCTCCCTGGAGCTTCCTCTGACCCCTGTGTGCTTTGCCCCAGAACGACGATGGGACGTACACAGGGTTCATCAAGGTGCACCTGAAGCTGCGGCGCCCGGTGACGGTGCCCGCCGGGATCCGGCCCCAGTCCATCTACGACGCCCTCAAGGAGGTGAACCTGGCGGAGATGACGGACAAGAGGACCTCCTTCTACCTGCCCCTGGATGCCATCAAGCAGCTGCACATCAGCAGCACGACCACGGTGGGCGAGGTGATCCAGGGGCTCCTGAAGAAGTTCATGGTGGTGGATAACCCCCAGAAGTTCGCGCTTTTCAAGGAGATGCGGAAAGACGGGCAAGGTGAGTTCAGGGGGGTGGGTTTGGCTGCTGTTTGGTGTCCTGTGGGACCCACTGGGGTGTCAGGGAAAGCCTAAATCCAGGTGAATCAACAACCAGACCTCCACAGGAGCTGATGCTGCTTAGGTTAACAGGGAGTTATGTTTTCAGAAAGGGCTGGAACCACCTGAGACCTTACAGGGATCCTTACGAATCTGTGCTCGAGTGATGCTGAGCATCCTCTTCCATGCTCCAGCTGAGCTCCCCTGTGCCCTGGCAGCCCTGATCTCACTGCCTGCTGTCCTTGCAGTGCTCCTGCAGAAGCTGCCTCTCACCGAGTACCCCCTGTACCTGCGGCTGCTGGCGGGCCCTGACACGGACGTGCTGAGCTTTGTGCTGAAGGAAAACGAAACGGGGGAAGTTGAGGTACGTTGGTGACTCTCCCTTTGTTTTCACACCCATGTGGGGCACGTGGCAGAGGCAGCACAAAAAGGGCTGCTTCCCTCGAAGAGGGCTGGGCTGGTCTTTTATTGCACTCCTGAAGGATTTGGGTTTGTAAAACCATTCAGAGCTGTGGAAATGCTGAGGCCAGTTTTGATGGCCACTCCATAATCTGTTTATGGAAGCTGGCAGTGCCTCCCCAGGGTTAAGCCTCACTAATTAGATTAGCGGAGCACTGTTATAAGTAATCCACTAATTTAAGTAAAAGCCAGGGACACTCAGGTAATAAATTCACAGTCAGTTTGTGGTTGAAATCTTGCTTCCCACAAGTGAAGCAAATGCTGAGAGCTGCTGCATCCTGCAGGGTTCTGCTTCCCATGCTGTGGGGTGGGAGGATTGGGATGGTCCTTCATGCTGTAGCCCTTTACCCCATCTCCCTCACAACATGAGGTTAAAATCCCTGGAGATCAGAAACATTTCAATGTATTTTATTGCTCCTCCTCCCAGATTCAGAGGTAAGAACCCCCAAAGCCCAGCAGGTGTGTGCTCACTTTGTGCTGGTTTTGCAGTGGGACGCCTTCTCCATCCCAGAGCTGCAGAACTTCCTGATGATCCTGGACAAAGAAGAGAAGCACAAAATCCAGCAAGTGCACAGGAAGTACGAGAGGTTCAAACAGAGACTGCAACAGACCCTGAAAGAAGCCAGAGGCAAACCTGGATAACCTTCAGGAGGCACTGGCCATCAGACTAAGCTAGAGACTGTTTTTAAATGAAAAGACTTCTCAGGACACCTTAATAGTCATTCTCCCTCTTCAGCCTTCCTTAAGAACTGGCTCCCAGCACCCTTGAAACTGCATTATCTTCTTCTGAAACCTCTTCTCCCAGGACCAGAGCCAGTCCAAGAACAGGAAGGCTGTTTTTAAAAACAGCTTCAACCAAGCAAACCCAGCTGCTGCCTGGCTTTCCAGCCGTGCCATCCTCTGGAGAGGCTGCCTGGAAACCTCTGGGTGTGACACCCAACAGGACCCATCTGCTGGCTGAAGTTTTGAGCTTCTTGCTGTTCCTGCTCCTCCCAGAGAGCTGCTTGTTCCTGTTTGGAGGTGCTGTGACCCACAGTGCCCTCGTGGCCCAGTTCTGGTTTCGTAAGGAGAGCAGGGGGAAGCAGCAGGAAAAGGGGAGGAGGTTGTTGCACCAAACCACGTGGGTGTTGCAGCTCTGCCCAAGCCCTGGACTTGTTCAGGGCTAAGGCAGCCAGGGAAATACCAGGTTATGACAGAAAGGCAGCTGCAACACCCCAACAGGCTGTTAGTAAATATTAATTGCGACTTGTTAATAGTGATTCCCAGGAAAAGAATTCATTTTGATTGTATTTGACTTCTGATTTTGAAAAGAACTGAATTGCAGTGACTGTCCCTGATGCTTGGCTAAGTCAGCCAGTGTTTCACCAGTTCTCTACTCTGTAGGAATTGGGACCGATGTTCCCAGAAATTCTGTTTGAAAAGTGTAAAGGTGATGGTTGGGGCACAGGCTGAGGGTTCAGTGTTGAAGGTTTAGCAATACCAGTCCACCAGAGGAACCCAGGAAAGCTCAACACCCCTTCACAAACCAGATTTTGAGCTGTCAACGTGCCTGGCCCCGAGGGAGAGGAGCCCCAAACAGGGCTGGGGTGTGGAGGTGGCACCAAGTCAGGGAATTACTGTCCTTGGATGCTTTCTGCTCACCTCACCCGTGCTTCCTCCTGCTCCTGTGCTGTCCCTGTCACACCCTCCCTGTGCCCTGTTCTCCCTCCCCACTCTCAACTGGTGCTGTCCTGCACGTCCAGGAAGCTTCCCAGGATTTGCTCTCTCCGTGGAGTCAGGAGAGGCCAGCAAGCCTCTCTCTGCCTGTCTCAGGGCTGCCAGCATCCCTCAGCCAAGCCCTGCAGCTGCAGCTCCCTGCCCTGGCACTGTGCTGCTGAGGCTGTGCAGGGAATGCTGCAGGGCTGGGAATGCTGCAGGGATCCCAGGGAGAGCACAGGTTTACCCTCAGTGCTCTGTGACTGAGCACACTGCACACACCCAGGGCCAGCCCTCCCTGTGCCCATACCACAGCAGGAACAGGGGATGTCAGAGCCGGCTGGGATGGAGCAGGGGATGTCAGAGCTCCTGGGATGGAGCAGGGGATGTCAGAGCTCCTGGGATGGAGCAGGGGATGTCAGAGCTCCTGGGATGGAGCAGGGGATGTCAGAGCCGGCTGGGATGGAGCAGGGAATGTCAGAGCTCCTGGGATGGAGCAGGGAATGTCAGAGCCGGCTGGGATGGAGCAGGATAAGGGGTTTGTGTGGACTGCATGGGTGGACAGCTGTCCCTCTGAGCTCACTGTGGCTGCTGTGACCCCAGCTGTGCTCCCAGCGGAGGGGAGGCAGCAGGTTGTTGAACGGGGAGGAGTCTAAAATTTACCTCAGTGCCTTTTTTTTCTTCCCTTAAGTGTGAAAACTTTGCATTTGGGCTAAGGAGGAAGCTGAGCACAGGCCTGGTCCCTCCTTGTCCCCACAGCACTGGGGTGACCACGCCCTTGTGTCCCTGGAGGGACGAGGAAACCGCTTTGTTTCCTTCTGGATGGTGACTGCTTGGGATTTTTCTTTTCCAGGTTTTTGAGTATGTTTGTTTCTAAACCTTATGAGAGGAACTGCATCACTTGGGAGCCCTCGGTGGGTGTTGAAAGGCACTTTAGTGCCAAGCTCCAGCTCTGGTCAGCAGTGAGGGTTTGCAGGGCTCACAGGAGCCTCCAGCTGTACTGTACCTATGGGTGAAGACCTTTAACAACTGCTGGCAGCCCCCGAGCAGCACCGGCCGTGCTCTGGGGTTGTTTGCCCAGCTACAAGCAGACTTAGCACTTCCCTATTCACCCGTGGAGTCATTTCAATACCGTTTATCTGGTGCTTTGAGCCTTGACAGCACCGTATAAATACTTCAGTTCCACCGCGGAGAAAATGCTGTAAAAACCGCCAGTGGTTCTCCGAGGGAAGAGCCACACGCTTGGCTTTAAATCCCTTTTCTTTCTGGCTAAAAGTTGTGCAGGTTTCCCTTTTTTTTTCTTTTTTGGTGAGTTTTGGTGAGTGTGCCCTCTCCCTTCCTGGCCCCAGCATGTCTTTGACAGTTTGTAGAAGGCATGGCTTGTATGCAATCACTGTGGATGCTGCTGAAAACCTCCTGCCACCAGCAGGGCTCGCTCTTTTGGGTGTTTTATTTTCGATATGAGGGGCGTCTGAAGAGAGAAACTCCAATTCTCATGGGTCAGTTGAGGTGTTTTTAGAAGTGTTTGCCCCTTCTTTAAGCGCAAAATCCTGTTGGCAGTGCCTTTGTTTAGCAATTGTCTTGCCCAGATCGTGTGAGTTCATTTTCCATGGCTACTGTTAAATTGTAAAATAATGTGTATAGGATGGAATAGTAGAGCTTCTATGACAAAGTGAGATGCATTTTTGCAATGCTGTAATTTATTTTTACTACTCCCTAGTGACCCTATGGCATTTTTACAAAATGTCTCACTCTCAGCTTTTTTTGAAGGTTCTGGAACTATTTGTTCATATGCAGACAGTGTACGAGACAATGATAATAAAACTGTCAATAATTAAAGAAATCTCTTGACTTCCTTTTTCTGGTGCCCTCCTATGGAACTTCAATGGATTAAGTCTAAAGGGAAATACAGGAAGTGAATTTAAATTTCATAACCTCCTGTTAAAGAGCTAAAGAACATCCACACCTCTAAGACCTGATCAAAGTGTTCAATTAATTTAATATTTTAGCTGGGGCTCACAGAACTCTTACCTGGGATAAATTACAGCTCATGTCATACATTGAAAAATATTTTTATATATAGAAATAATAAAAACTACAGAAATCCAGCTAATACAGTTAATTGCTGGGCTGAAATGTGTGATTCCAATACCAGGAAATGTTTAGAAGGATAAAATCTAAACCAGTGGGTTTTACTCAATGGCAGAACACATTGCACTGTCCCAGGATTGTGCTGGAATGCATTTTTCTCATATTTCAGTGGAGGTTTATTCCACATCCTTGATCAAAGATGCAAAGCAAGAATGTTAAACTACCCAAAAGCCACTGTAGCATCCAGTGCTTCAGTATCAATCTCCAGAAAAAACAAAAAAATCACAGAAGGATAATGCCACGGGGTTAATTCAGCTTTTTATTTTTTATGAAAAAATGAACACCTGGAGCAATATTATTATTATTTGGGTGAATTCCAGACCTTGTGAACACCCAGGACTCGTTGTGGAATGAGCAGGGCCTGTACATGATCCTTGCAAACACTTCTATAAATAATGGGAGCAATGCTTGGAGCAGATTCCTCTCCTACTTCTTCCTGCCAGGCTTTGGAGCCTTCTCCAGGCCCTGGATGTATTTCCGAGGTAGCTGATATTCTTCTGCAACACAACCAAGAATTCAATTAAGGGAGAATTAAATAAGAATTCAAATCTCAGCTCTGCTGCAGTTCCAGAATGTTCTTACCAAGCAGCATCTTGGCCAGGTGATGGATTTGGTTGCCTTGGATCTGGACCTGGACTCTGTCCTTTGCTCCTGGTGTTGGGCTGATGGTGGCACTGGCCTGGACCTTCTGCTGGAGAGTGTTGGCCACACACTGGGGGTCCAGCCCATACAGCTCCAGGTTCTTGATAATTGTCACCTGGGGGGTGGAATCATGATGGGAAACATCACTGCTGAGGGGTTAATCATGATTGGAAATATTGCTGAGGGTTAATAATGATTGGAAATATTGCTGAGGGTTAATAATGATTGGAAATATTGCTGAGGGTTGGGTTAATAATGATTGAAAATATCACTGAGGATTAATCATGATTGACAATACCACTGCTGAGGGTTAATAATGATTGGAAATATCATTGCTTAGGGGTAATATAATTGCTGAGGGTCAATAATTACTGGAAAAATCAGTGCTGACAGTTAATAATGATTGGAAACATCACTGCTGAGGGTTAATTATTGGAAACAGCACTGCTAAGGGGTTAATAATGATTAGAAATATTGCTGAGGGGTTAACAATGATTGGAAATATCACTGCTAAGAGTTAATAATGATTGGAAATCTCTCTCCTGAGGGGTTAATAATGATTGGAAATATCACTGCTGGGGGTTAACAATGATTTGAAATATCAGTGCTGAGGGGTTAATCATGATTGAAAATAACAATGCTGAGGGTTAATAATGATTGGAAATATCACTGCTGATGGGTTAATAAGGATTGGAAATAGCACTGCTGAGGGGTTAACAATTATTGGAAACAACACTGCTGAGGGGTTAATAATGATTAGAAATATTGCAGAGGGCTAATAATGATTGGAAACATCCCTGCTGAGGGTTAATGATTGGAAATATCACTGCTGGGGGTTAACAATGATTTGAAGTATCAGTGCTGACAATAATTATTGGAAATACCACTTCTGATGGGTTAATAAGGATTGGAAATAGCACTGCTGAGGGGTTAATAATGATTGGAAATATAATTGCTGAGGGTTATTAATGATTGGAAATATTGCTGAGGGTTAATAATGATTGGAAACATCACTGCTGAGGGGTTAATAATGATTGCCAAAGCTGCCCTCAGGATCTCAGATCTCATCTGCTCAAGCCCCCTCATTTAATTGCCTTTTCTCACCTTCTTGTTTGATGATCTCTGTGCTATGCTGATGTCGATGGGCTCGATGTTTCCTTTTCTCACCAGGGGCTCTTGTCCAGCAAATGTCACCTGGTGGAAGGGCTGCAGTCGTTCAAGGCACCTGCACAAGGCAATAATCTGTGTCATTGTGGGAAGGGAGATTGAGAACAAGCACCTGCTCAAAAGGTTGTCCCACTTAAGGTGTGAGATCTCATCTTGTTCCCATTTATCTCCAGGAAATTACAACTCAGGCAGTTCCCACCACGGGGCTGGAGTTGCAGGCAATAAATCTGTGCAGTTCTGGGAAGGGATATTGAGATTTAATCACCTGCTCAAGAGTTCATCCCATTTAAGGTGTGAGATCTCATCCTGTTCTGATTTATCCAACAGGCAGTCACACAGAATGGCATTCACCTTGACAAAGCTACAAAACAAAAGCACTCAGAAGGAGCAAACCAGGTCACTTTTTTCCCCCCTCTAATTTCAGCCTCTCCTGTGGAAGCAGGGGAGGAAAACCTCCACCTGTACTCACTTTTTGTTTGTTTCATCAACCAACTCGTTACTCTTCACATAGTTAATGATGATGTTTCTCACCTCACTGCTTGAGAGGACGCTGCCTTTTCTGGAGACAGAGAGAATTTTTAACTCAAGTATTTGGGTGTTGGGTTCTGGCACTAAGAGAGAAACAGCAACTGCAGTTTTGTTGGGCTGTCTCTCCATGTTTTTTGTGCTTACCTGTGCCCAGATTCCTGAAAGAGTGGGATCATCTTTGTGGAGACCCCATAGAGTGGAATGATTTCAGGAGCATGGTACACTTGTTCTCTGTCTTCACTTTTGCTGTCTTGGGCAGCAGAGGCTGAGGAAAATCCTTCAGGCACCACAAATGCTTTAATGCTGCCACAAGAATTGTTTGGTGTGAGTAAAAGGGATGGAGACAGCAGCAGATTCCACTCCCAACTCCTTTAAAGACTGTGATATGCTACATACTCTGGGTGTCTCCAGTCCACATCCACGATGCTCTCCACACCTTTGCTCAGCTCCTTCACCTGTAAGATCCTCTGGTGCTGCATGCATTGCAGGAATTTAGAGAACTGAAGGAAGCAACAAGCAGAAATGTGGAGTCAAGCATTTTAAACTCCGAACTTTTTCTCTTCTTCTGTTTCTTGTTAAAATTAATTTTAAAAACCCCCACCCAAACGAACAGAAAAATCTCACCTTCTTATAGCTTGATTTCTTTATGTCCAATTGTTTTCCAGCAGGGCTATAAATGGATTTTTAAAAGTTCTTTAGTTATAAGTCACCCTTCATTTCTTCTTAAATCTTGCTACTTATGCTAGAAGTTTCTTAACAGTGGGAATACAAATCACACAGAGAAAGAATTACTCCAAAGCTGATAAACAGAATGTGATGAATGAAATCAGTGCTGATATTCTTGTGGGCAGGCAAGCAGCCACTCAGGTGACTAAACCATGGTGAAACCAATGCCAGCCAAGCCAGGTTGGCTCCCAAGTGCAAATCCAGGTCTGGACAATCCTTACATCCAAGTATTTAATATAAGGATTGTATTTGATCAAAGTGCTTGATGGCAGAAGTGAGCATAACCTTAGATAAGGACTGGATTTTGTTTTTTACTGAAAACCTTCTTCCTAAATATCCCACACAATCTCCACATTTTAAAGACCAAATCCCAGCATGCCAATCCCAATTCCATCTCCTTCCCACGTACCAGCAGGAGACCATGTGGCTGCCTAGAAATGTGCTGGTGAGCAGAGGGAGATCTGACTTCTTTACTTTGCACTTTAAGGCATGGAGAAAGCACTGATGAAACAATGCATCCATTTGCTCTGCAGGGAGAGAAAAGGACAGGGAGGCAGTGAGCTGTCTGTGGGCTTCAGCAAACCAAAGGGGCATGGTTTGGTTCCACTGGGATCCACAAATACCTTGTGGGGTCCTGCTGTCCTCAGCCTCCTCTGTGCTGGCATCCTCAGCTGGTTCTGCAGCTCTGTTCTCATGGAGCTCCTCCTTCCCCAGCAGCTCTGCACAAGTGTCTCTGTCCTTCAGGCTCAAATCCCTGATGTCCACGTGCTGCTGTGGCTCAGGGGAGCAGATGCTGCCAGGCTCCTTCCCCTGCAGCTCCTCCTCGTCTCCAGCACTCTCCTTTGCAGCACAATCTGTTACCAAGGGAGCTAAGGTAGGAGGAGAAGATTTGTCACCATATTCCCTACAAAAGGAAGAAAAAAGCAGAACACAGCTTTCCTTTTGCTGCTTTGAACCACAGGACAGTGAGCAGATGTCAGCCTGAATAAAGGCACAGGCACCTGCACAGGTGTTTTTCTGCAGTCTCTGAACTGTAAAATTTGCTTTGAACTCATCTTCCTCCATAAATTCTAAATAAAAGTCCTAGCTAAGATGTGCCCAAATAATTTAGTAAATTGGCCTGACAGTTTAATCCCAGTGGGGCAGAGATTGGGATCTCAGTAAGCACAGGAGACCTGTTGCACATTTCCCCAGGGCCTGGCAGTTACCCACCAGAGGTGATCCAGGTGAGTGTGCAGCACAGCAAAGCCCTTCCCTTTCATCCCAGCAGCCAGCATCTCCTCTGTGGCCATAGTGGCAACTCCAACTGCCACAGGAGCTCTGGGAAAAGAAAGGAATATTGGAGCAGGACAACACAAACACACTGTGCTACTACACACAGGCTGTGCTACTGTGTCAGACTGAATTTATTTCACAACCTCTTTGTTCTTTACAAATTGGGGTTTTTTCAAGGATCTACATATTTTCTGGTTATCCTTCTGATATGTGAGGTTTTCCTTAAAACAAAGAATCCTGGCTGAGGTGAAGGTTATGCAGTGACACACTCTTGCTTTTAATAAATTACCAGAAACAAATGAACTGCCAGAAGAGACCAGCAGTGAGAGAAAATCAATGCCTTTAGCACTCCCTCACTCAGAATTTCCACACAGACACAAAGACAATTGTGCAGAATACAATCTTTTGTTAAAAACATTGGTCCAAACTTATCCCAAAAAATTCACAAAGCTTCCCACCTCAGCTCAAACATATTCAGATTTTTTCCCTGCTGTATTTTCCACTGCAGAGGTTCCCAGTGCATCAAAAGCACAGCAACACTTCTGCTTTGATTTCCTCAAAACACTTCATTTTTAGTTTCTGGCCAGGTTGTGGAGCGGAGAATCCTCGGTACCTGTTTCCCAGGAGGGTGACAGCACACAGCGTGCCCCGCTGCACTTGAGGGAGGCCAGAAGGTGGCACCACGACTCCTGGCAGCATCAGGTCTGCGGGAAGAATGAAGCGCATCCATTCCTCAATGAACCGCTCGGGCACCGCCTCCTCCGCCCCCTTCCCCTCCCGTTACTCAGCAGAAAACACGAGCTGAGCACACGCCAGGGAGATCAGGATTCTCTATTTCTCCTCCTAAGGCAGCGCTTTTTTCCCCGAGGAGTGTGGGATCCACAAGGTGCTGGGAACATCCCCAAAAACTGACTGCTCTGAACGAGCTCCCAGCATCACTCGTCATTAATAGCATGGGAAAGGAAAGGAACGAGGAAAAGTACCAGGAATTACCCATTTTTCCCCTTCCCAAGGGAGGTTATCCCAGCAGCTTTTTCCCTGGAGAGAGAATTGCCTCTAAGTTGCCACTGCTGCTCCATCCCTCCCAGATCAGCCCCAATGAGCCACAATCAGCTGCAGAATTCTCAGGGAGCTGCCTCCTTGCTATTCTGGACAGAAGCTGCACCCTTCCTTCCAGCTGGGATGTGAGCAAAGCAGAGTTTTCTGCAGGTGTGGCACGGTGCCATCAGCAAATGATGGAAACAGCAGCTGCTCTCCCTCACAGCAGCTCTGTGCAGCCTCCTGGACTGAGCTGTTCCATGGTTTTGTTTCTCATCTCACTCCCATTTTTCTCAGCACCCCTGATTTAATGTGGAGGCTGAAGAAGCCAAGATTCTTCCCTGTATTCATTGTCACAACTATTTTTATCTAGTCTAGAATGAAGTCTGCAACTGCCACCAGAGCTCCACCTGGCTGGGGACAGAAATCACATCAAGGCCTTGACTGTCACCATGAAGCAACATTAAATTATGTAAATTACCAGGGCAGACAGCAGGTATTTGAATTTATGGAAGAGTTATCCCAGAACATGCTGCTTTTAGGAACTGAATCTCCTGCAGTCTGCAGCACTGGAGAGCCTGGTGCCTTTCCTCTCCCTTCTGAGAAGTGGTTCTACCTCTCCCCCTGCCCTTGTGGCCATTGTCCCGGCCAGTTCCTTATCTCTGCATCCTGCACAGAGGTAGCCTGGTTGCCAGGGGAGATGAATGACCCGCAGGCCTCTTTCATCAATGTCCTTCCCCATTAGCAAGTCTTTTTCCCCAGAAACTGGGTCATTCCAAGTCAGGCTCGCTCAGATGTCTATCACAGCTACACACTGAGCACTTTATTTTCCCCAAAAGCAAACAAAACAGAGACCTGAGTTGCACTTTAGATGCTCTGTCATGGAAAAATGAGATCCCTTCCTATGTACTTCCAGGTAGAGACCAAGGCTGCAGCAGCTGCTATTTAATCTTTTTCTGCTTGAGCAGTTCAGCAATTTAAAGTTTATAATGAGCTGATTCTCCTGAGTCTGAATTGCATCCAAAGCAGGTTCCAGAAAACAGACTCCTTTCCTGTTAGTCTTGATCCATAATGAGGTGGCAGAGCCAGTAACCCAGGAATTCAGCTCACCTGCACAATCCACAGTTTGGCTGACACTGATTGCACTGCAGCTTCCAAAATAAATTTCCTTCTTATCCACAGGATGAGTTTGTTCACCTGCGCACTGACAGGAAGCAGGGTGGCAGCAAAGGAACTTTCAAAGGGGACAGAGCAATGGCACTGGCAGTTCTGTGTCCCAGTTCAGGGCTGTTCACCACCCTGAGAAGGGATTTCCAAATCTGAGCCTCCCACACGGAGCAGGTTAGTGCACTTCAACAGCTTCACCTACTTTCCTTCACCCACAAACTCTTTTTACAGCTAATTTATTTCCTTTTTAGGACGCCACCTTTTACTTGTTTCAGGTACATTTTTGCTACTGTGAAGGAAAACACTTAGAAATCCCTAAAAGCAACTCCTTTTTGCAGTGCAAAGTGACAAAGTTCTGCTGCTCTTACCTGCTCCTCCTGCAAGTTTCTGTAGCACTGGGGGCCATGTTGCAAAGGCAGGGAGAAGATCTGGGTAGACCCACAGAGTGTACACTGTCCCAAAACAGAAGGAAATTTTAAAATCCACCATTAAGAACATTTCTAGCTGTTGTTCCTTTCAATCTTTAAGACTTAACTCTCCTTGTGTAATCATGGAGATTAAACTTAATTGGGTAATAAAGAAATATGAAATCAAAACAATGCCACAATAATTAATTGGGAAGGCACGCAAAGAGGGAGGGTTATTCCAGTCCCTTCCCCCTTACCTGTAGGATACAGAACTTTCTCAACTTCAAACAGTATTGGGTTCCTGTGGTTCATGTAAACAGTGATGGCCTCCCCTTTGTGAGAGTGGATTTTGATGACATTGAGCTCTTCCTTGTTTGGAACCAACTCAGCCAGTTGTTCAGTGCTCAGGGTGGGGAAAGCTGCTGCCACCTCACTCCGTAGCTTCCTCCTGCAATGATAAAATCTCCAACATGTTACAAAGCTGTCTAGGCCATCCCTCAAACTAATTCCTGTATCTCCTCTTACTGTTTTGTCTGTTCCTGAAATTCCCACCTTTTCACAGGAGATAATTTGAAGCATTTGTGCCCGGGTTTACAAACGATGTAAGAATACCAAGAAAAGGTCAGATACACTTGCCCTCCTCCTATCTTCCTTAAACATCTGCTTTCAGCTACTGTTTGCTGCCCGTGCCTCTGTTTTGTGCTGTGATTTCAAGCTGGGAGTGCCACACTCGCCCTGCCCAGCCTGTCAATCACAGTTGGAGCAGGGGACAGCCAGATGTCCCTGTCCCCCAGTTTTAATTGAAGTTAAAGCCCCAGTGACCAGCACGGGGTTTGTGGTCATTCAAAGCAGTGTCCAGTGAACCTGAATAATCAGGAGGTCAGCCCAGCATCGCTGCTCAGGAACACAAAGAATTAAGAAAATTACAGCTGGTTCGGGTTAAAAGGGACTTTAAATCCGATCCAGTCCCACCCCTGCCATGGACAGGGACACCTTCCACTGTCCCAGCCTGGCCTTGGACACTCCCAGGGATCCAGGGGCAGCCACAGCTTCTCTGGGCACCTGTTCTAGAGACTTCCACTCTCCCAGAGAATAATTTCTTCCTAATATCCAATATAAACCTACCCTCCTCCGATTTAAAGCCATTCCCCCTAGTCCTGTCACTCCATGTCCTTAACCCCTCTACAGCTCACTTACACCGAACGCTGCTATAAATAAACACAGAACGCTCATCCAGGCCTCGGCATAGCATTTCAATTAAACCTGCCTTAATTACGGCAGCACCTTCCAGCGACACGCACATTCCGTGCCCAGGCCGGGAGCGTATCGCGAAAAGGGGATGAAAGCAGCTACTCGCGGGGGCATCGCCGCCCGACACCGCGACCCCGGGGCCGAGCCCCGCGCGTTCCCCCGGCCGGGCGGGGATCCCTGCGGGGTCCCTGCGGCACTCACCGGTCCGAGCCCTTGATGCTGGTGTTGGCCCTCACGCGGAACGCCCTGGCGAACATGGCGGGCCCGCGCCGTCCCCTCAGCCCGCGGCGGCCGCCATGGCGCCGTCCGCGCCCATAAACCGTCCGGCTGGAAACGGCGCCCGGCCCCGCCGAGCCCCAGCGACCCCCGCCCCGCCGCCCTCAGGGCTCCCGGTCCCCCTCGCCCGCTTTGGAGATCCACGCCCCGGCTCCTTGACGGGCTCCGGTGCCCCTGCGCCGGCTCCCTGAGGGGGCTCCGGTCCCCCCGCCCCGGCTCCTCGAGGGGCTTCGGTCCCCCTCGCCCGCGTTAGGGACCCCCGCCCCGGCCCCTTCAGGGGCTTCGGTCCGCCCGCCCCGGCTCCTTGAGGGGCCCCGGTTCAACCCGCCCGGGTTGGAGACCCCTGCTCCACCTTCTTGAGGGGCTCCGGTCCTCCCGCCCCGGCTCCTTGAAGGGGTCCCGGTCTCTCCGATCCCGGCTCCCTGAGGAGGTCCCGGCTCCCCGCCCGGGTCTGGGGTCTCCCCAACGGCGCCCCCCGAGCTCCTCCACACAAGGGGTTCTCAGAAATGTCGGGGTTTCTTCTGTGCTTAAACTTCTGTTTTCTGGTTAAGGCGCCCTGACAGCTGGGCATTCTTGCTGTGATTTATACATTCGCTTGAGTGTACCCGATCGATTTCTAGCTGGAGATTGAGGAATGTGGAATAGGTCGAGTATTACAGAGTATTGCAGTAATTGCAGCCTTCCAAGGATCACAGAGTTATTGAGATTGTAAAATCCCTACTGGATCGAGTCCAAGCTGTGCCCGATGCCCACTTTGCTCCCAGCCCAGAGCACTGAGTGCCACATCCATCCTTCCCGGGACACCTCCAGGGCTGGGCACTCCAAACCTCCCTGGGCACTTCCAAGACCTGACAGCCCTTTCCATGAGGAAATTCCTGCTGATTCCAACCTGAGCCTCCCCTGGCACAGCCCCAGGCCCTTCCCTCTCCTCCTGTCCCTGTTCCTTGGGATGAGATCCCAAATCCCCCCTGGCTGCCCCCTCCTGTCAGGGAGTTGTGCAGAGCCATAAGGTCACATACACTACTTTTTATTGATTTCATGAAGGGAATAAATCCACTTCCTACATCCCATTAGAGAGCCCTCATGTTCCGAAACGCCACCGGATGCCTCCGGCTCTGTAACTCCCTCTGTCCCAGCTGAAATCCGTGGCTGCTCGTGGCGAGCTGAACGTCGTCCTGCACTTTTTACACCAAATTTCCGCAGAGGTGGCCGGCAGGGTCGGCCGGCCTGCGCTGTCGCAGAGCCCCGCACATGCACCACTCAGCGTTTTGCCTCCATCCGCCCCTCCGTAACCACATTACTGAGCGTGAGGAGCCGCCTCTCCTGCGGGGCGAGCACCCGGCGGTGTGCGGGGTCCCGCGGGGCGGGNACATTCGCTTGAGTGTACCCGATCGATTTCTAGCTGGAGATTGAGGAATGTGGAATAGGTCGAGTATTACAGAGTATTGTAGTAATTGCAGCCTTCCAAGGATCACAGAGTTATTGAGATTGGAAAATCCCTACTGGATCGAGTCCAAGCTGTGCCCGATGCCCACTTTGCTCCCAGCCCAGAGCACTGAGTGCCACATCCATCCTTCCCGGGACACCTCCAGGGCTGGGCACTCCAAACCTCCCTGGGCACTTCCAAGACCTGACAGCCCTTTCCATGAGGAAATTCCTGCTGATTCCAACCTGAGCCTCCCCTGGCACAGCCCCAGGCCCNCAGGCCGTGTCCTCTCCTCCTGTCCCTGTTCCTTGGGATGAGATCCCAAATCCCCCCTGGCTGCCCCCTCCTGTCAGGGAGTTGTGCAGAGCCATAAGGTCACATACACTACTTTTTATTGATTTCATGAAGGGAATAAATCCACTTCCTACATCCCATTAGAGAGCCCTCATGTTCCGAAACGCCACCGGATGCCTCCGGCTCTGTAACTCCCTCTGTCCCAGCTGAAATCCGTGGCTGCTCGTGGCGAGCTGAACGTCGTCCTGCACTTTTTACACCAAATTTCCGCAGAGGTGGCCGGCAGGGTCGGCCGGCCTGCGCTGTCGCAGAGCCCCGCACATGCACCACTCAGCGTTTTGCCTCCATCCGCCCCTCCGTAACCACATTACTGAGCGTGAGGAGCCGCCTCTCCTGCGGGGCGAGCACCCGGCGGTGTGCGGGGTCCCGCGGGGCGGGCCGGACTGAGGGGAGAAGCGAAGCGGGGCGGATCGGGCTGAGGGGAGAAGCAAAGAGAGCGCTGGAGATCCGCAGCCCTGGCGCCTGCTCTTCTGCAGGCCGAGCACTACGCGGTGTGCGGGGTCCTGCGGGACGGGGCGGGCTGGGCTGGGGAGAGAAGCGAAGCGCCCATTGAAGCTCCGCAGCCCCGGGTGCGATCCCGCCCCGGCGGTTTTCTCTCCTGCAGACCGAGCACACCGTGGTGTGCGGGGGGTCCCGCGGGGCGGGTCGGGCTGAGAGGAGANGATGCGGTTTGGGTCGGTGGCCGCCGAGCCCCCCCGCGTGGTCCCAGCCGTCCGTCGGGTCTGTCGCGATAGGCGTCGCGATTTGAAGTTCTTGAGCAGCCGACCGCGAGAGACACCGCCTTTTCTTTTTCTTTTTTTTTCTCCCCTTCCCCACGTTTTTTCAGCTGTTGCTCCCGCATCTCATTTTTAAGGGATAACCTGCTTTAAAGGATAGTCCTATCAAGTGTTTTAAGTAATTTGCTCGTTTTCTGCTCCTTGGGATTATCCTGATTAAGGGGAAGCGGGGAGAATGGTGGTTAGTGTTTCTTAGGGATGTATTTTTTTTTTGCAGTGCAGAAGTTGATTAGCAAAAAAGAACCTCTGAATTAAAACGATCTCGAATTAATATTCCCCAGAAGCATCACACTCTTCTGGTATGAAAGTACAGTTAAATTCCAAAGATCATTTAATGAATGAAGGAGAATCAATGATTTTACAGATTAAAATGTGCTAAAGGGAGTCGCATTTCAGCATTTGGCTCTGTCTCGATCAGTGTGAGCTGTTGTGAATAACTGGTTTGTGTGTTATCAGCCAGGATTGGAGATGGATTGTACGACTCCTATATGAGGATAGATGAGTGTAGATACCCAGAGCCTACAAATGAAGAACGGAGCCCTTCAGGACTTCCTTCCCTTTCAAGACCTCATGTGAGTATTTTAAAGTCCTCTGTGTCTTCACGTTGTGCCGTGTGGCAGTGAGAACTATCCGGGGCTCTGATACCTCTCTACGGAGAATTAACATTTAAAAGTGGGATTTTGCAGCTTTGTAGTGGCTTCTTAACATTATTGTTTTTCCTGAGCATTAAAACGATGTGCTGTGTTCACTGCAGAACTTGCTGGCAGCCTCAGGAATCCCATCTTACTGCCCTCAGCTCGTGTTTTAATAAAAAAAAAGTGACTTTACAAAGGGTTGAAGCCTTGTGCCCGTGTCACCTTGTACTCTGATAAGTGAATCCACACACGCTCTGCCTCCTCCTGCACGTTTCCAATTTAGTTTCCCTCATGCAAATTCCGACGGGTGAGTCCGTAGGAGCAGCAGCAGGAGCAGTGCGAGTCTGTGTGGCTGCCAAACATCTCACAAAAGTATCTTTCTGCTCTCAAAACTTGGGCATTATCTGTCACTCCTTTTGCTACAGAAATAGCTCCTTGTGAACCGAAGGTGTTGTGGGGCTCTTTCATCAGGGCTCTGTTCCCTCAGCAGATGTGGAGTTGGGAGGGTTCTTTTTTTTTTCCCCTTTAAATGGTTCAGTAGTGCTCGTGTTCAGCTGTACTTTTGTGCACTGATCTGTCCTTTGGATGGGTTGTAAATGTGTTCTGGCTCTTGTTGAGTTTTGGCAGAAGGGAAGGAGCTGAAGCTTAAAAAAACCACCCTTCTCACTCTCTAAAAAGTGAAAATAGACGTTGCCCTGAGTAAAATGTGTTTGGAAATCATCACCTTGTGGGATTTTGTTGTAACAAATTCGGTCTGTGCAAACTCAGGGGCATGAGTCTGGGGTTTTTTTTTCCCTTTTTGGAAATGTTGAGGGGGAGCAGAAGGAATCTGGAGTTTCGTTGAGCAGTAGGGTTTGAAGAGTAGTGGGTTGGGGTTCTTTGTTTGCAGGGATATGGAAACATTTCAGTGTTTTATGCTGTAGTGTGACTTCATTTGTTCATAACTGAATACAAGTCAGTAGAGTGGAACTATCCAGTGAAATGCAAATATAAATCCATGAATATTTTGTTTGACTTCATCTGTATTTTGTCCCTGAAGCCTGTTAACTTCTTAGAGCAAGATTCAGGATTTCTACCATGCCCAGTTTGGTGATGTATCAATAAAATCCAACCTCAGTGGTATCAGGCAAGCAGGAGCTGAGGCTGAAATCAATGCTGCTGAGTTTTAATGGGAAAATACCTGCATTTTTAGTTTTCTTCTTGCCAGATGTTTTATTATGTTCCATGAGAATTGAGGAGTCCTGGTAACTGCAGCTGCCCATTCCTTCATCTGAGCCTGCAAGAGAACACAAAGTCTCTCTGCTTTGAGAGCACATGGGCTGAACTCAGTCTGTTAAATTCAGTGTTCAGAACATCTCTGCAAACCAGTTTGTGTGGGAATTGCAATAACTGTCTCCTTGTCAATGAAAAGGAAGTTCTGTCAGGGACAGCTTTCAACAGGGTGCCCCTGGTGTTGTCAGCCTCAATTCTTGCTTGCACTTCAACAATAAAACCAAAATCCTGTGGAGCCTGGGATTTGTAAAAGAAAGCTGTTGAAAGAAAGCTGGTGTTACCCCAGAGTCATCTGACTTTGAGTGCAGCTCTTCTGAGTTCAAGTGAAGATGGAGCTATATTTGTGTCTCACCATCATGTGGCAACTGATTTTGGGAGTCCTCTAAGAATGAAAATTGAGACCTTACTACTGTTGAGTCAGGTTTGAAATCCAAAGCCATAATTCCTTCATTAAGAAATCGTTCCAGGATAAATGGAATCATGAATTCCTGGTTTATTTAGGGATTCAAAGGTACAAAATGTTTGCTATGAAGAGCAGCACCAGCAGAGCTGCTACTGCTCTCGTGTAGAGAGTATTTCAATGAGTGTGAGCCTAGTTCTGTGTTTATATCTTCTGTTTATTTGTAAACTTGTTGTTTGGGTCTGCTGGACTGAAAAAATGCCATTCTTATCTCAGAGGTTCAGCCAGGCTCCAAGAAAAAGGCGTTTATTCCCAGTTACCAGGGCTGGGCTCTGTTGTTTTTGTTTCAGACTCTGGCAAGGCGTGTCCCTCCCGGTACGCTGCATTTTGGGCTTGATAGGAGGAGTGGAGCTTGGGAGGATCTCTCCATGTTGATAAGGACTGACTTCTGCAGGGAAATGCCCATTTTTTGGGGCTTGTGAGCAAAAACTAACATTTCAGGGCAGCACCAACAAACAGAGTCTTTTATGAGCTGTGTGTAGTTGGTTTTGGCGAGAACATTCACTTCCCTTATTTGCTGACCCTGCTGAGATGTTGGACTGGATGTAACTAAAAAGGAATTCGGTTTTATTGCTGTGGGGCTGCAGGTTTATTTATATTTTTTTGTTTGATTCCTGTGTAGTTATTTTGGTTTTCAGGGATTGGGTTTGGCATGTGTCTGAGATCTTTATTTTTAGATTAAAGGACAAAATGGAAAACAGATGTTGCTGCTTCAGTCAGGGCTTCTTCAATTCTGCCTGGGATGGGACAACACCTCTGTGCTGCCTCTCAGCAAGGAGTGCCAGCAAGCAGGGGAGGGAATAACTGCTGTGCTGGTGGGGAACTGACCTCCAGGGTGTTCAGCATTTACTAAATAGTAAAATGGACACGCCTGGAAAGTTTCACAGTGTTTTTCTCACCTTGTATGGGTTTGTTTCAGATGTAAATATTTTAGCACACGGTGGTATGAGGGAGTGCTTGCAGCCCGAGCTGGAGTGGGAGGTGTTCTTGGTTGTTCAAGTCTGTGTTAAGAGAGTGGTGCAGCTCTCTCTCCTCTCTGTGACAGTGACAGGACCCCAGAGAATGGCTGGAGCTGTGTCAGGGAGGTTTAGGTTGGATAAAAGTTTCTCCAGAAGGTGGTGGGGCACAGAACAGGCTGCCCTGGCCATGGGCATGGCCCCAAGGCTGCCAGAGCTCCAGAACAATGCTCTCAGGGGCTGGCAGGGATTTTGAGGTGTCCTGTGCAGGGCCAGGAGCTGGACTTGATGATTTTTGTGGGTCCCTTCCAGCTCAGGGTATTCAATAATTCCACCATGATTTCAAAGGGAAGTGTGGATATGATGATGTTTTCCCCACTGAAATGAAAACCCCACAACGGATTTCTTTGAGAGGATGATTTACCTTACCTCTCCCTGTCCTCCCTCTGCTCCTGGAGCAGCTGCCTCACAGCAGCCATATGTCACCTGCTGGTGTTGCTTTGTCTTCCTTTGGCAGCCTGGCTGTGCAATCCTCCTGCCACTTCTCCACATGTCCACGTTCCATTCCGTGCTCCAGACAGGTGCAAGCTGCATCTGTTGATGGTTGTGCTGCTGCACCCACGTTTGAAGCTAAACATAGCTGTTCCCTGGCCCTTTGCAGACTGGAGATAGGTATTTTGTGGTTGTTTGAGTCTTTGGCTGGCTAGGGTTTCCCTTTCTGGATTTAAAATAAGCACATGTGCTGTTGCAGGGAGTTGCTTTCTCTTTGTGTACCCTTCTATAACTCTGCTTGTAGCTTAATTTAGTCCAGCATTTTATATTTGTTCCTAATAAATGCCAAATTCATCTGTGTTACTGATTTTCTGTTGGTAGTGGTTTTATTTTTAACCTGTGCTTTAAAAGATAAACTAAACTTCTTTCTCCCTTCTAGGTTTCTATCAACAAACTCATTATGAAGGATCACTCTCTGGCTGGAAATCAGGTCAAAGTGGAGCAGTTATTTGAGGACTCTGGCAACAGAAGGAGCAGCACTTTTCAGTCTGCAGGCCTTACTCCAGAAAGATCTCTCCCTTCGCTGACAAAAGAGAAAAGCCTTGAGAGCCTGGCTGCTAGAGGCAATGGAAGCTCCTTGAAATCACATAAAGCTGTCTCCCAAGCTCCAGAGCAAGCTGTCAAGCAGTTCAAACATCAGCTGTCAGCTTATGAGCTGCAGGAGATCTTTAGTTTCTCTGAGATTTACTTTGTGGGGCCGACTGCCAAGAAGAGGCAGGGGGTGATCGGCGGCCCCAACAACAGCGGCTACGACGACGACCAAGGCAGCTACATCCACGTGCCCCATGACCACCTGGCCTACAGGTATGAGGTGCTCAAAATCATTGGCAAGGGCAGTTTTGGACAAGTTGCTAAAGTCTACGATCACAAACTTCACCAGCACCTGGCCTTAAAGATGGTTCGCAATGAGAAGAGGTTCCATCGCCAAGCCGCCGAGGAGATCAGGATCCTGGAGCACCTGAAGAAGCAGGATAAAACAGGCAGCATGAATGTGATCCACATGCTGGAGAGCTTCACCTTTCGGAACCACATCTGCATGACCTTTGAACTCTTGAGTATGAACCTGTATGAGCTGATCAAAAGGAATAAATTTCAGGGTTTCAGCCTCCAGCTGGTTCGGAAGTTCGCTCACTCCATCCTGCAGTGCTTGGATGCCCTTTATAGAAACAAAATCATCCACTGTGACTTGAAGCCAGAAAATATCCTCCTGAAACAGCAAGGGAGGAGTGGAATCAAGGTTATAGATTTTGGGTCCAGCTGTTTTGAGCACCAAAGAGTCTACACATACATCCAGTCCCGGTTCTATCGGGCGCCAGAGGTGATCCTGGGCAGCCGCTACGGGATGCCCATAGACATGTGGAGTTTTGGCTGCATTCTGGTGGAGCTTTTGACTGGCTACCCTCTTTTTCCTGGAGAGGACGAGGCAGACCAACTGGCCTGTATCATGGAACTCCTTGGAATGCCACCTCAGAAGCTTTTGGATCAATCCAAGCGAGCCAAGAACTTCATCAACTCCAAGGGTCACCCCCGTTACTGCACGGTGCTGACGCAGCCCGACGGGAAGGTGACCCTGAGCGGCAGCCGCTCGCGCCGGGGCAAGGTGAGGGGTGCCCCAGGGAACAAGGACTGGGTGACAGCTCTGAAGGGCTGTGACGACCCCTTGTTCACTGGTTTCCTGAAGGAATGCCTCAGCTGGGACCCTTCTGCACGCATGATCCCCAGCCAGGCCCTGCGGCACCCCTGGATCTGCAAGCGGGCGCCCAAAGCGGCCGGCTTGGAGAAAAGCTCCGGCAGACGCATCTCCAGCTACTCAGGTTCCTTCCAAGGCATTGCCAACAAGCTGCCTCCCGTGGCTGCAGTCCCCAGCAAGCTGAGGGCCAGCCTGGCCCCTGAGCCCAGTGGCAGCATCCCTCTGTGTACTGTGCTCCCCAAACTGGTCAGCTAGTGGGGAGTGCTGGGGTCCCAGGATGTGTGGGAGCTGCCTGCTCGTGCTGGGGCAGGAAATGCAGAGGGTTTTCATGGATTTACCTCTCGTTAGGGGCTCAGTCTGGAATATTGGAAGATCAGTCAAAAATGTGCACATTAAAGGGCTGATTTTATCCAGTTGCTTCACTCACACCTGGTGCATATTCCACAGCTGAGGGTTCAGCTCAGCTGGGGAGTACAGGGACATTTTGGCTGATGTGCTGTTTAAAAATGCTGGTTTAGAAATCAAACCATTTCTTATCATGGTTCAACAGGTTCTTTTGCTTAAGGCAGGAAAGGAACTTGATTTAAACTCCATGTTTTCAGTTATGTCCAGCTGAACTCTCTTCTGTTTCAGGGGAAAGTTTTTAAATCTCTTGTCAAAAGCACAAATGCATTAATGTAAATGCATTAGGAACTTGCCAATTGCTTAAGTTTGAAGAATTTCATTTCTCTGCATTGCTTTTCCCTTATCTGTCCTGGGATTTTAAAAAAATGTGATGGGATGTAGACACCAAAGGAATTTGTTGTTGGAAAAGGAAATACTCAGATGATAAAAGTTCAAAGCAGCATAGAAATGCCATGAAACACAGGATATATCTAAATAAAACTACTGATTTCTGTAACACTTGCTATTTCCCCCTAAAAATCTATGGAAAGCTCTTAGGGGAATTTGGGATCAGGCCTGGTCCATCACAAGAATTTGGGATCAGGCCTGGTCCATCACAAGTGTGAGCCAGTTTGTTCAGGTAATGATTGAATTATCTGTTTCTTTGGAGCTCAGATTTCCATCATCAGTTCTGCCAGGTGTGTGTCTTTGTTTTTCCTGTGTTTCTAAAACAAAAATGAACTTCAAGAGCTGGTTTATATCCATGTTTGAGATTCTGGTATTTGCAAAAAAATTATCTCTTTGTGTAGAGTGAATTCCATTGAATTACATGAAGCTCTTTTAATAAAAATGCAAACATGCCACCCCTGTCAGACAAGGAGAACTTTTTCAAGCTCAGGGCTGTGACTGGAAAATGAGGGAGGGGGGAAAAAACACACATTAATAATTGGGAGTGTGCTCTGCAATCTCAACAAAATCTCTGCAAACATAACCAGGAAAGACTGATAAGGTGCAAGAACTGGCGGATCCAAATGGAAATATTTGATGGGAAGAGCTGCTTTGTTTCTAATTGCCTTCCTCCAGGCCTTTGGGTGCCTACATTTTCTCATTCTTGAACTCCATGAGCTTGTATTTCCTCTTCCTTTATCTTCCCAGAACACGCCAGGGTGGTGTGACCTGTCACAGCCACAGCACAGCTCCTTGGGCTTGTCCCTCCTTGCAGCCTCATGGCCCCAGTCCATCTCCAGAACCATCTGATCCCTTGCCAGGTGCCTGAACAGGGCTTGAAGTGCAGTTTAGAGCTTTTAGGAGCAGAAGGTTTTAAATGGAATGACTTTCTCTGCAGCAGGTTTGGAGTGCTACAGGAAGGAGACTCGGGATGCAAACAAAGGAGTCACCAGGGTGATTCTAAAGATGAGGTGAGCAAGTGCTCAGTAGGAGGCCCTTCCCCTGAGGAGATGGGGCTGCTCTGGCCCCTCTAGGTCATCACAGCACTGGCTGGAGGCCTGCAGAAACCCTCAAAAAAGACTCAGCCAGAGCTCCAACCTGAGGTTCTCGTGTGTGGAGCTTTACTGAGTTGTTTTGTTTCACAAGTGTCAATTCAATGAGCTTAGAAATGATATTAAAATAACAGTCTGGCCCTTATCCTTGCAGCAGCCAGCATGGATGGGCTGTCCATGGGTCACTTACAGCCACACATGGCTGGGATTTTTTATTTTGCTTGGCTGAGTGAAGTTTTAATTGAATGGAGAACCAGGGAAGTGGATTCTGGAAGGGTCAGAAGATACCATTGATTTTAGTGGAATCTCTAATAGATCTGGCACCTTTTCACAAGCCAGAAATCTTCTTCTTCCTTTTCTGCCCTTTCCATTTCTTTTTAACACAATATACCAGATGAGAGAGGAGAAAGGAACCTTTCAGGAGCAATAGCTTGGTAGGAAAGAGGCATGGAAAAGGGTTTTATAGAGAATATGAGGTGGTGGTGTGCTGGGAGCTGCACAAACAGGGCTCAGGAACACACAGCAGGGTCCTGCCTCAAAACCATTTAGTCTATAAAAAATTAATAATGATAATTCTGTGACTTGTGGGAAGAAGTGACTGTGAGGGAGCTCCTCCTGTGGCAGCCTCTGGTGCACACTCAGTAATTTTGCTTAAGGCTGGGCCTCTGAAGCTGCAGATAAAGCAATTAACTGGCAAAACTGTGGCTTTTCATCTAGAAAATGTGTTCAGCATGCCCTGACTGCACGAGGTGTTTGTTTAAGACTGGCTCTTACTCACTTGGTATTGCCATATTTGAAAATCAAGTATGTAGTTAAGTGAATTGCTAATTTGGGTGAGAAGGAAAAGCAGCTTCAGCAGATACTTACTGGGCTGGAAACTTCTTCCTAACCCAAGAAACAGCTGAGAATACTGAGATCTTGTTCCCAATCACTTAATCCCCAATTTCTTCGTAAAACATTTGCTTTTTGGTGAATTGTTCGATGCAGAATTCCCAAACTGGGAGAGGCCTCCAGGTGAGCCAGTAAATATCCTCTGAGGAATGGTCCCTGCAAAGCCTGGGCTTGCAGGAGCAGCAGTTGTCCAGGCCCCACGTGGGGGACCCTGGGCTGTGTCCCTGTCATTTATCAGGGGTGGCCACGGGCTCGGTGCCTGTGCTGGCCAGATATGGCCAAACCTCCAAGGCACACTTGTTTTTGGGAAAGCCAAACCCTGCTGAGGTCTGAAACCAGCAGAGACCATCCCATCATCAGCTGTGTGCTGCTGGAAGTAGCCTAAAATGAAAAATGTCTGAGTAGATAAAGAGCTGGTTTGATTTTTGTGGCAGCTTTGCTTTGTTCTTTGTTCTGTCATGTTCTCCTCAGGAGTTATCACAGAGCTCATGCAAATCATTTGGGTTTACAGCAAATCAGGCATTTCTAAAAGTCACCCAAACTTGATTTAAAATGCTCCTCACAGTGTTTTACTCCCCTGTGAGAGGTGCAAATAACAACTGTTCATTGTCTGCAGTTTCAGATGTTTGGCCCAGCAATATTTTTATATAAATCAATGACAGTGCATGAGCAGCAGATCTAAAAGACCCAAACCTAAATCCAGACATTTTCTGGGTACCACAGACACTCCTCACTGGTGGTTTTCATCCTCCCAGCAATGGGAATCCTGCCTGACCAGTGACCTAAGAATCCACAGCAGATTAACTGGACAGATTTAATACAACTTTTGTGGAAGAGTGAGTGATTGCTTACAGTCTTTTTTACCTGTTGAGGTTTTTGTGCAGTTGAAAAGTTCTTAAGCAATTGCACAACTTCTTTGCAATGATCATCATCCTCAAAACTACCTCTCAAACAACCACAGGCTCCTTTCTAAAGGGCTGCAGGCTGCAGCTCTCCTGGGGTTTTTTTTTCTCTTGTTTAATACCAAAAGCTGTCCTGGCTGTGGAACATATATATGATGATCTCAGCGATGTCTTGCTAATCCCAGGCACACAAGCAAAAGGCTGATGCTGCACCCAGAGATCTCTGCTGAAACGATACAAATCCCCTGCCTGCCAAACTTTAATTCCCTTGTGGAAGTGGAGAGGCCAAATAATATGGAAAGATCTGTGGGACTTGTGTGCAGCACCAGCTGAGACTGAAAACAAACCGTGCTCAGAGACTTTAATAAAAAATCCTGGGGTTGTGCATGTGCTGAGTGCTCAGAGCTGTGGATGCCTGGCAGCTTTGGACAGTGTGAATTTGGATTTGGTGCTTCACAGAATCCTGGAATCGCCCAGGTTGGAAAAGGCCTCCAGGATCATCAATTCCAACCTGTGCCTGATCCTCCTCACCCAGTGTCCAGTCACGGGGCACCTCCAGGGGTGGGCACTCCAAACCCCCCTGGGCACTTCCAGTGTTTAAGAACCCTTTCCATGAGGAAATTCCTGCTGATTCCAACCTGAGCCTCCCCTGGCACAGCCCCAGGCCCTTCCCTCTCCTCCTGTCCCTGTTCCCTGGAATGAGATCCCAAATCCCCCCCGGCTGTCCCCTCCTGGCAGGGACTTGTGCAGAGCCACAAGGTCACAGACACCACTTGATTTTTATTTTTTTAATTAATTTAATGGCAGTTTGTGGAAATAAATCCACCTCCTCCTTGCCATTAGAGAGCCCTCATGTCCTGAAATGCCACCAGCTCTGTAACTCCCCCTGAGCCAGGTAAAATCCACGGCTCCAGAACATTCTCCTGGATTTTTTTATTCCAAATCAGAGGGTCTGGCAGGGCCAGGCATCCTGTGCTGTCCTAGAGCCCCCACACACAGCACTCAGGGTTTTACCAGCCTCCATCTGCCTCCTGCTCAGGGGTCCTTACACAGTGCAGATGTTCCAGCTCAATGTCCTGAGAATGTGCAGCTTTGCCTTTTTATTATAAACACCATGATGAGGTGTGACAGGGTGGGGAATGTGGAGGAACATTCTGGAAATCAGTCGGTCTCAAACGATGTACCCAAGTGTAACCAGCAGATTTCTTGAAGTTGTATTTTGGGTCATTTTTAAAACCAAATAAATGCATTGTTTTCTTTAGCAGTCGAGTGTGCATATTCCTAAAAGTCCTTGATTAAAATGAAAAATAAAGGTAGGAATTATTTCCAGATGGTGGGACTTACCTTGTGCTGGCTGACACCACCTCCTGTGGCATCTGCCTGCAGAGCAGAGAAACTTGTCACTGGGTGAGTGGGAGGTTTCTGTGTCTGTGCTGAACGTGATGAAGCTCTGCCCTGACAAATGTTCCTCTCGTTAACAGTGCTGTAATTAGAACACACCAGAGTTTCTGCCATGACATTCTTCAGTTGTCACTTTCTTATTCAGCCCACTGGAGAGCTTTTTAAAGCTCAGAATCGTGCTTATCCCCAGGCTGGAAGGAGAAATCCAGTAATAGCCACTTAGGGAAGATTTGCTTTTATTAGAAACCTATAAATGGGGAACTTACTGTACACAAGTGGATATTGGGATGGTTTGAAAATGAAATCATGCTCCAATAAAAGGTCTCCAGCTACAACCTGGCTGATTAAACCTTGTGTGTTACACACACACAGAGAGTGCAGACAACACAGTGAATTTTTACCTCCTTTGAATGTGGGTGAACAGCAAATATCTGATTTTTTTTAACGTTTGCAAGCTGAAAACAGTAAAAAAAAAATAAAGAGACAGATTTAGATGTCATTATTTGTGGTATATGTATATAAATACATGTAGCTCTGTGCTCAGCCTGCCATGAGTCCATGGGACACTCTCTGAGTGACATTTTCCCAAGCACAGCACCTCAGATTAAAAATAATAATCTTATCTGCCCTGCTGTAACACTTGTTGATGTAACATGATAAGGGATTGTCTCCCAAATTCTGCTGTCTGAGCTGCACTGGGTGCTGTGAGGGGAAATTATGTTTGGTGCCAGCAGAGGGGCTGGGGAAATCCAGCACCAAAGCTGAGCCCTTGTCTGGGCTCAAAATCCTGCTGAGGGATGTTGGTAAAAACCTGAATCTGCACAAAGATGGGGAGCAGGAAGCTGGAGTTAATGACTCTGTGATGTATTTTGATTATTGTTAATTATTGTAGTGATGGGACAGGAGGGAGGAGGGTCAGACTGGGAGGGAGAAGGGTCAGACTGGATATTAGGGGAAAATTCCTCACTGAGGGTGGGGAGGCTCTGTGGCTGCCCCTGGATCCCTGGAAGTGTCCAAGAAACACCAAAGGGAAGCATTTTTTGCCCCTAATGACGTTTTCTTCAAGCACCAGCGAGCAGCCTGGGATGGTTCATCTGAGTTTTTGGAATTTCAGTTCCTTCTGGCACAGGTGAGGAGGGAGCAGTGGCAACTCTGGGTTTGCTTTCTTTCCCCAAATCACCCCCACGGGCTTTGCAAACTCTTTTTGGTTCAGCCACGTGCCCAGAGGCTCAGAAACACCTTTCCCTCTGACGACTGCTCTCTCCACGTGAATTTTGGGTGTAAAACCCAGGAACAAAGCACATTTCTTGACGGGATTTTTCCCCCGCGGTCCCATCCCTCTCTCCCCAGAGCTTATGGGGGAATGAGAATTGTGATTTCCTGGGTGCAGATGCAGACAGCTGTGCCCTGAGACATCTGGGGAAAGCTGAACTTATAAGGAGTGGCAGGAGAGTTCGGGATGCGCCTGTCGGGAGAGGGGGATTTGTTGGCACCGCCAGCTTTTCCCCCGCCTCTTGCAGACAGGGGGATTTAAATAATTGCTCCTTAAGTGTGCTCCGGCTTGTTTCCTTTGTCTGCGGGGATGGAATTGCTGCCCGAATTAAGTCTGTCCATTCTTAAAGGCTGAGAGGAGCCGTCTAAAGCCGGGGGAGAGGCAGCCCCTGGCAGAGGACAGGAGCCATGTAAGGGTTTGCATTCCTGCCGCCGGCTCGGAAGCTCTGGAATTCGGCTTTACGAGCGCCGCAGCATCGCCCAGGATTGCTCTGCTGGGCTGCTGGGCTGGAGGTAGAGACCGCGATTACGATAATTAAGTGTAATTAAGCATAGCCGAGAAGGGCTTGAGAGCAATAAAGCGCATGCCCGATTAGCCCACAGAAGGGACTGGTGGCACAAACCGGGCTGGATTTTACGGGAATTCCTTCACAGCTTTAATTGCAGTGTGAGAACACCTCCTTGGGTAGGGGGGATGTGAGCAAGGGGCTCTCCAGATGAGAAATGACGCGGCCAGGTCTTGCCCTGGGTGGTTTTTTTGGCTGCTGAGGACGTGGGAATGCAAGAACTCGTAACCAAGAAGCTGCTGGGAGAGTGGAGTTCAGCTGCCGTGGCCTTCGAGGGCTTTGTGAGGATGGTCCTGGAGGGCAGGGAAAAGAGCTGGAGAAACGATTCCCACCCTGCCACACTCAGCAGGAGCCTCAGAGCTGGTTCAAAGTGGGTGAAAAATGAGAAGACAGAGGAAGGATTTTACTCAATCCTGTGCCAGGTCTGACCAAGAATGCCCAAGGTCCTTGGCTGTGTCCTGCAGTGCTCAGGGCAGTGCCACCTCCCTGTGTCCCCATCCTGTGTCCTGCAGTGCCACCTCTCCATGTGCCCATCCTGTGTCCTGCAGTGCCCAGGGCAGTGTCACCTCCCTGTGTGCCCGGGGCAGTGCCACCTCCCTGTGTCCTGCAGTGCCACCTCCCCGTGTCCCCATCCTGTGTCCTGCCACTGCCAGAGCCCCTGTGACAGCAGCACCAAGGACAGGAGCTGCCAGGCTCTCCAGCAGGTGCTAATGATGGATGGCATAAATGGAATTAGATTGGAGGTGTGAGCAGCCAGCTGTAAAGTCATCAAACAGGAAAGGTCGTGTGAGTAATTTACACCAGAACTCTGCTCAGATAAATCCAGGCAAGCAAACAGAGAGGGATCATTTGTTTTAGTCTGAGGCTGACTCTGTGAGACAGGAGCTGCAGATCCCCCGTGGATTCCCCTGCACAATTCCCTGCATTGCTGTTTTCCCGTGGGGAGCTCAGCCTCTGGCTGCTTTGGTTTGGAGGCTGTCCACTCCTGTCTGACCCAGGACAGAAAGAGGCTGGAGCTGGGCAGCTCCTGCAGCTCCTTGGACTTCTGAAGGAGCCTGGAGGAATGTGCTGCCCACCTTTTTATGCTCTGTTTGTTCTTTGGATGAAATAAAAGTGGAAACAACGGGGGTGGTTTAAGATGATTTTCCTCCTCTCTGGACGTGCCCCAGAGCACCTCACAACCTTCACATGGGGCACTGGGAGGGGGGAACTCTGTTCTCCAACACTTTTCAGACATTTGCAGCCTGGTGAGCTTCAAAAATGCCAATTTAACGTGGCCACTTGAGGGGCACAGGGGGCAGGAGGAGGCTGGGCAGTGCCAGCTGGGGGAGCTGGGGGTGTGTGTGGTCGGAGGGGGAGAGGAGAGGGAAGCTGCTGGTTATTTTGGGAGGTGCAAGAGGGGAGCAAACAGCCCAGCTTTCATTTTCCAGCCAGCTGGTGCTGATTCAGGAGGTTTTAGCAGTGCCAGTTGTGTGGAGCTGAGCTGATGAGGCCTTGGTGACACAGCCTGGACACAGAATGTTTTACCTCCCTCACCCTCTCACTCCTCACTCAGGCCACCCTGGCTGTGCTTGCAGGAGGAGCAATAAGGTGACAGGAGAGGTAAGAGAGAGCCAGAGTCTCCAAGCTGGATTTTCTTCCTCTTTTCCCCTGTCTAATGGATCACATGCTCTGCCATAACCATTTCCAGGCCCCTCTCCAGCCCTTGCAGGACTCAGTGTGGCCCTTTGACACATCCCCATGTGATGGCAGTGACACAAACCTGTCTAAATATTCTTTGATGATTTTCCCCCCCTATTAAACTAAACCAAACCAGTTTAGTTCATGCATCACCCACTCCTCTGGGTCTAGTTACACACCGTGGAGAAATTTGCCTTCATGAGCTGCTTTCTGAGGTTCTGCTCTTGTCCCACAGCCCTTTCTGGCAGCTTTACAGAAAGATGTTTGACCTTCCCACAGGCCACAGCAAATGCAGCTTTTGGTGGGCCCCATTTCAGTCCTTTCCCTGTTTCCAACCCCCCTGAGGCCGTTTGCAGAGCTCTCCCCACGTGGCACCACCAGGGGATGAGGTGCCACCAGCAGCTGGGGGAGGTGGGAGCTTTGTCACTGCTCTGTCCCAGCCATGGGGTCACCTTGTGCTTTGCCCTGTGCTTGCAGGAAGGTTGTTTTCTATAGAACTGGTTTGGACACTCGAATCAGCCCATCTTTCTGTCTGCTGAGCTTGGAGCTTCCTCCAAGGGGAGCAAGAGGTTTGTGGGCATGATTTGGGCTCCTGAGGAGTCCATCTGAAAGAGCCCAAATCATTCCTGACTCTCATTCCCTGTCCACAAGCTGCAGTAACAGCTGGAGAGGGACTAGAACACAGCAATGTCAGTGATGTTTTACAAATATTGGGGTACACCTGGTTCCAGCCTGTCCCTGCACCCCATGGCTCTGCTCTGAGCTGTGTCCAGCATTTCCCCAGGCACCCCAGCATCCCAAAGCCTGTGGGACATGGAGATGCTGCTGGCAGTCCCAGATCTCCATGGAGACATCCTGCTGCCACTTGCAGCCTGTGGATGCTCCGGGGACCTCACATCCCAAGCAAAAACCTCTTTACAACAAATCCCTCCCACCCGAAGAAGTCAGAATTTCTGGCCTCCCAAAACAAAACAAAAAACCAGAAGAAACCAACCAACTAACCAAAAAAAAAAAAAAAAAAAAAAGAAAGAAAGAAACCAAAACCAAACCGAGCAAACACCCAAAGAAGAGAGCCCCATCTCCCCTCGCTGCCGTTGCTGTGTTGGCAGTTGCTACACAAACAGGTTTATTTCTGGCGTGCCAGCCGCGGCCACTGCAACGCAATCCCGGCCGCCCGGGCTGAGCTCCGAGCGCCGCTCGGCCCTTCCAGCACGGCCCCGGCAGCTGCTCGCCCTGACCCCGGCCACTTTTAGCCTCTCGCTCGGTGGCCCCGGCGTTTTTCCACCCGACGCACAAACCCCGAAAAAGCCCAGCCAGCCCCGCACGGCAGCACCTGTGAGGGAAGGGAGGGAGGGCTGCGCTGGTGGGGTCATTGTCACCCTCGGATTGTCCCCAACCCCTGTCTCAGGGCTGTGCTGGTGGGGTGGGGTCATTGTTACCCTCGGATTGTCCCCAACCCCTNGTCCCTGCCCTAAGGCTGTGTTGGTGGGGTCACTGCCACCCTCGGATTGTCCCCAACCTCTTCCCCAGTGTGGCCAGCCCGTTGCAGGGGCTGGGCTGAGCTGGGAGGATCTCTGGGTCCCTGCTGGCCCCCATGACACGGGAACATGGGTGACAATCGTGTCCCCCAGCTGCCACAGGCCCTTCGGGACAGCCAGAGCAGGGGCTGCAAATGTCCCTCCTCTGGATTAGGGCCAGCCCAGGAGCTGTTTATGCTAATGGGGCTGATCTCCATAATCTCGTCACACAAATGCCTCCCCTCTGCAGCGGGGTTGGGGTTGTGCGGGGATGCCAGCAGAGGGAAGGGCTCCGGGAGGTGACACGGACAGGAGGCACCTGCAGGGCTCACGGGGGCTGTGCCAGGCTGGGGCTGGTGGGAACATCCTCCTCCTGCTCCAGGCTCTTACCTTGTCACCCCTCTGCCATCCAGGGACAGTGGTGCTGGCCTTAAAACCACGTCCCTTTGCCCCAGCCTTAGGATTTCCCTGGTTTGGGATCTGTGGTGTCACCTCTCAGCTGGGCTCCATCCTTTTAAACGCCAGTTATTTCAGGGCCTGCACATTCTGTATTTCTTTTGTGACCGTGCCTTAGGGAAGTCCTTTTGGCATCATCTGCTGGGCAGTGAACCAGCATCCAGTTTCCAGGTGGAAAAATCCTTGTGTTGGGAAAAGCAGGGTAAGGGCTCAGTGCTGGGGGATTTCGTGTGCTTTTAGTGTTCTCCTTCCTTGTGCAAAACCCTCCCTGGATGGGGGGAGGTGGACACTTGTAGGATGTACCCAGGACACGCTGGTTTGTCCCTTAGCTCTCGGGTTTGTCCCTTAGGTCTTGCTGAGTCCAGGGACCGTGCTGTGTGCCCTGTGCCCAGCTGGACGGGAAAGGGGCAGGAAAATCCCCATCCCCGGCAGGCAGACAGCTCTAATCCCGAGCAGCATTTCCTGCCGTGTCTCGCAATCGCGGGGCTCCGTGTGTCAGCTCGGGAATGCCCAGCGGGAAGGGGCTGGGAGCCGTCCCGCTGGGGAATGCGAGCAACGCCGGGGCCCGCGGGCGATAATCCCCGACGGGAATCCCAGAGCTGCTGCCTGTCCCCACCCTGTGCCAAGGGGCATCGCTCCATCCCCCGCTGCCCAGAAGGGTGGGAAATACCCCTGGTGCCTCCAGCCAGACCCATCCCGTGCCCCGGCAGGGCTGTGAGAGAGGGTCCCCGTAAAAACGCAATGGCTCGGACTCGTCCTGGGAGGAGCAGTGTGAGAAAGTCTGTGGTTGCGGTTTTTTTTTTTTTTTTTGGGAAATAAACTCGAGTTAGAATAGCTCCTTTCATCCTGAAGGATCCCACAGGGCTTTATAAATAGATTTGCAAGCCGTGCACAAGGATCACTTCCAGGCACTGGGATGCAGCCGCTTCCTGGGAGCTGAGCTGGAGCTCCGGGAAGGGTGGAAAAAACCTCAGTGCAACTTCCAGTGCTACCTCCTGTGCTTATTCCAATCCTTCCGCTGCTTTACAAGCGGCATTGATAGTTGTAATGGTGATTAACAACATCTTTTCAGCTCCATTACTCCTCTCCTAAAAGCACGTGGGATTATTTCGAGGAATTATCATTTTTTAGGTGGTGTAGCTTTTCACCAGCCTCGTGCTCGCACAAATCCACCCAGGGAGAAGAACAGGATGCACAGAGCCTTAATGATCATTACCCTCATCTTCGTGGTCTATTTTTTCCTGGTAACTCTGCTATAATCAAATAACTACCTGGTTTATTGCTTGCCATGGAGAGCACGTTCATGGATCATGGAAAGGCTGAGCCTGCTGCCAGCCAGTGATTGTTCCCTGGTGGAAATGGGAGTGGAAAAAATCAGTGTCCATTCTCATCTGGATGGTTTTTCTCCTGGCTGGGGATTGGAGGTCACTGCAGCTGGGTTTGGTGTTCATAGAGAGTTTTCTGAGTTGGTTTGCTTGGGGTTGATTTTTTCTGTTTTGTTTTTTATTAAAAGGGAGCAAAATCTGGCGTGTTGTTCCCCTGCTGGGCCCCACACGGTGTGAAAAGCTGGGGGAAGTGCAGGAAGGGGATCGGGTGGGTGCCAGCCCCCGCCGCCCTCCTGGGGAAGAACCTTCTCCGGACAGCCAGCCTGACCCTCCTGTGGCACAGCTCCCCTGGGAATGCGGGGTGTGAACGGGTCCCTTTGAGGCGAGGGGACCGATGGCACACGGGAGTGCCACCCTGAGCGGGGCTGGGGATCCCGGAGCCTCCCGGTCCTGCTCCGGAGGCGCTGCCGCTGCCGCTCCGGGGCTCGGCGGGGCCCGGGGGCCACCTCGTGGCGGCTGCTGGCGAACAGCTCCGAGCTCCGAGCCGGGCACGGCGTCCCCGACAGCCCCGAAGAGCGACCCGTCCCCTCTCCGACCTGTCTTTAGGATGGATCGGATCATTTTGGGGAAAACCTCTGTACTTCTGCCTCAGCGAGGCTCCGCTGTTCAGTGAGCTCTCACTGCTCAGGGTTGCTGTAAGGGGCACAGAACTGCAAATCAAACATTTGTGGTCACACTGGGCCATCTCTTCTCTGCCCCTCCACAGTTATTTTTAAATAAATTCTTTATTTCTTAATTCACACCTCAGGGCTCATTGCTTCCCATTGACTCCAGCAGGAGACTGACATTGCAATTACCTTGTAAAAGGTGTAATGATGGAAAGAAACATCTGTCCCCACGACATGGATTTTATAAGAGAAAGATAAGTTTATCAACAAGCATGGCTTGAAACAGAGCAAGGACAAACTCCCTGCAAGCACCAGATTTCCCTCAGAAATAGCTAAAAGGTGCTAAAGAGGCTTGGTGACAGGACAAAGGGGAATGGTTTTAAATTAAAAGATGGGGTGTTAGATTGGGTATGGGGAAGGAATTCTCTCCTGTGAGGGTGGGGAGGCCCTGGCACAGAGAAGCTGTGGCTGCCCCATCCCTGGAAGGGCCCAAGGCCAGGCTGGAGCCACCTGGGACAGTGGAAGGGGTGGAACTGGAGGAGCTTTAAAGGAGCTTTAAAGTTCCCTCCAACCCAAACCATTCCACGATTCTATGATTAATTGATGTGGTTTCCTGACCCCTCCAAGGCTGAAGGCAGAGGGAAGTGGGGCTGTGCTGTCCCAGCTCCAGGGGGCCCAGGCTGTGAGGGAGGAACCAGCACAGCCCTGGCCTCGGGTGAGTAACCAAGGAGGATTCCATGGGAAACCCAGGACCCGAGGCTCCCAAACTGTGCCTCCTCTGGACTCCTGTTTATCTTTGAAATAGCTGAAGGGTCGGGTTACAAAGCAAATATGAATGAAACGAAAGGAAACGGAGCAATGAAATGGGTCAATCCTTTTCCTTTGACCACATTCCTCTGTGGAGAAAAGCTTGGCTTAAAAGGCTCCTTCCCCCAGACGTGCTGAGACGAGCCCTGAGCAAGGGGATGCCAAAGCTGGGAAAACCCCACGGAGCAGCAGCTTTGAAGCAGCTTTGATCTGTGGTTACAGGGGCTGTTGGGTTCAACTCCCACCCACCCCCAAAGCCCCTCGTTACTGGGGTGAAGGGTGCAGGGTCACATTCTGGGGGATGCTGCAAGGCCCAGGATGAATCTATGTCCCAAGTGGGAGATTTCCTTGCAGCCAACGCTCGGCCAGGAGTGGGCAAAGGCCTCTGCTGCTCTCCAGGTTTCTCAGGGAAACTCAGGACTCGGTGAGAGGCACGGGGAGCTCCACAAGAGTTTTATTTATAAAGCTGCCAGCGCCTGGTGTAGGTTTACTCACTCTCCCATCTGGTGACTGTCACTGCCACCTCCTGACAGACGCTCAGTCTCTTGCTGCTAATGACGTATTTTGATTTGCTGGATCCGCTGCTTCGCCCAGCTATTGATCAGCCACGGGGTAAGGACTGCCTGTGCAACACTGGGAGCTGTTTTATCACTTTGATTAAAAAACCTGAGAGGATTTTATTGATCTCAGAAGGTGCTGAGGTGGCAGAGGTGGAGCAGATGCCTCCTGCTCCGGGGTGGCCTTGCCTGTGCATAGGGACATGCAGGGGCCAGAGCGTGTCCTTCCCTGTCCTGCCTTTCACTCTCCTGCCCTTCCCTGTCCTGCCCTTCACTGTCCTGTCCCTTNCCGCAGGGGCCAGAATGTGTCCTTCCCTGTCCTGCCCTTCCCTGTCCTGCCTTTCACTGTCCTACCCTTCCCTGTTCTGCCCTTCACTGTCCTGTCCCTTTTTAGGACCTGGATTCTTCTTTCTTGTGGTGACAGCTGCTTGTGGAGGACGTGGTGTAGGTGCTGTGAGGCTCCTCCATCCCTTCCCCAGGGCACACTCCCTGCCTTTTGTGGGACAGCTGGGTAAGAGGGATGCGTGTCAAAAAACACGTCCTTCACTTAGAAAGCAGGGATGATCAGTGTGTCTTTTATATCCATAAATGAAATATCTCCTGTGGCGCTCTAGCAGAAGGAATGCTCACTGGATTTCATTGGATGTCAGGCAGCTGAAGGGCAGATCACACCTCAGTGTGGATCTCCTCTCCCTGAGCCTCATTTTTATTGGATTCTGGGATGAATGTGGACACAGGAGTTAATTTGTTATCATCAGGGCAGGCTTTAATTTTTTTGGACTGGCTTCCCATCCCCTGACGCTCTCTGTGCCGTGCTGTTGGTTACATCGTGTCTTTCCCGGGAAGTGGCTGTAGATGGAGCGGCGGTGGGTGAGGTGGGCACCAGCTCTCACCCACGCCCCAGAGCAGCCCTTTGTCACCTCAGGATGCTCTCGGGACAGCGAGGAGATGCCCGGGGCGGGTGGGACCCTGCTGCTGGTTGAATCATACAACCATAGAATGGTTTGTGTTGGAGGGAACAATGGGTTTGTGTTGCAGATCATCTCATCCCACCCCTGCCATGTGCAGGGACACCTTCCACTGTCCCAGGTGACTCCAGCCTGGCCTTGGGCACTTCCAGGGATGGAGCATCCACAGCTTCTCTGGGCATACTGTGCCACGCTCACAGAGAAGGATTTTTTTCTTAATATCCAACCTAAACCTTTCCTCTTTGCCCCTGAGCCCGCTCCTCCTTGTCCTGTCGCCCCGCGCTGTCGCCAACAGCCTTTCCTATTGTCACTGGAGGGTCACCGGCAACGCCGCGACCTGTTGCCATCCCACCGCCGCCTCCGGGGGACCGGCTGCACGGGGCTGGGGGTCCCCCGTCCCCCTGGGGGACAATCTCCCCCCGACGCCCCTCGGGCAGCGGCGGGGCCGGTCCAGCGGGCGCAGGCTCAGCCCCGGGGCCGCCCCGCCCCGTCCCTCCCCCGGCGGCCGGGGCGCTGACATCAGAGCCGGCCCGGCGGGAGGAGGAGGAGGAGGAGGAAGAGGAGGAGGAGGAGCCGCCGCCGCACCGGAGCCATCGCTCTT
>VWYE01012764.1:118819-134168 GCA_013398995.1 Alaudala cheleensis
CCGCCGCCGCCCGCCGCTCCCCCGCACGGGCCGCCGCCGTTCCCGGGGAAGGGCGGCCTGCAGATCCGGAAGAATGCCATCACGGACGACTACAAGGTCACCACGCAAGTGCTGGGGCTCGGCATCAACGGGAAAGTTTTGGAGATCTTCAGCAAGAAGAGCGGCGAGAAGTTCGCGCTGAAGGTGCGCGGGGACCCCCGCGCCGGGGACCCGGGGGAGGGGACGCGGCCACCGCGCGGGTTCTCGGCCGGGAGGGGCCCGGGCAGCGGCGGCGGCGCTGCTGACAGTGATGGAAGGTGTCTGCTGCGAGGGAAGGGGGTTCCGGGGAGGGCCACGGGCGGCAGCGGGGCCCGCCGGACAATGAGCTGCCGCCCGCCCCTCCGGCCGCGCTTTCATCTCGGCTTTCCCCCCCCTCTTTAAGAGCAGCGAGACGCCGCTTCCCAGCTTTGTAGTGGGAAACGAAGCGAAATGACATGTTGGTAGCTCGAGGGGTGGGTGTGGGGGGTCAGGAGGGGAGATGAGACCGTGGCCTGGCTGTGATCCCCGCGGGGGATGCGCACCTTGGGATGCCGGGGGCTGCATCCCCGAGCCTGGGGGTCGCAGCGCGGAACGCGGGGTTCCCTCCGTGGGTGGAGAGCGGTGTAAGCACCGGCAGCTGCTCACTGTCCCCGTTCCGTGTCCCCTGACACCCAGCGAGTGTCGTCCCCCCGCTTCCCGCAGGGAATATTTCAGCGTTACGATGTTACCCCCTTGTCCCTAACTGGCTTCTCTTTGACAGGCGTAGATGAGCAGTGGCTACGAGCTGTGTGTGAGCACGCTCTGGGCCATGCGGCCCTTCTCCTTGTTTTCAGAGGAGGTTTTTGAGCAAAGAGGGGAGCGTGTCTCCCCCGCCAGCGAGGCTTGGGGAAGTTTGAATGGGTTGCTGACACGCCGGGTGACGCTGGAGCGAGGCTGGCTGCTGGGTGGGAGCGCCGTGTTCTCCAGCATCCGTGCAATTTGCGCCCACATAGGAGCTGTTCCAGTCCTTGGCGTTACCCCGAGAACTGGGAAGGCTGAAAACACCCCACCTAAACCCATAACCCTCACCTAAACCTGTAACTCCCTGCCTAAACCCCTGACCCCACTTCTTTTGTGTTTAGAATTGCTCTTCTGTTGAAGTCTGGGGTTCTAACCTGAGTGAGGGAATGAACGTGGGGCTTTGGGGGTACAAGCTGTGCTGCAGAGGTGGTGGGGTGGGCAAGGTACAGGGCTGAATGGCTGTTGGTAAGGAAGGGGGGTCAGTTAGGTGATAAAAGTTTGGCTTTTCCTTCAGAAACCCCAAAGACCTTGCTCGTCAGCCACCCCGCGTTGTACTCCAGGGTGACATTGTGTTGTCATCTCGTTGGGTTGAAAATTAGCGAAATCCTCTTCTGTTTTGACAGACGGGCTCCTCCTCGCCTCTGAAGTTGAGTCACACAGATCCCAGCACTTCCCTCTCGCAGCCCTGAAAAGGGGAAGGATGGAGGAGGAGGAGGAGGAGGNACCGGAGCCATCGCTCTTGTCGGGGCCGGGGCGCACCGGCGGGGGGCGGCGGCGGCGGCGCTGCTGCTTCACCCCCCGCACCCCCGGCCCATCCCGCTCGGCCCGCGGGGCTNTGCTGCTGGCACCCTGCCCGTGCCAGAGCCAGGGGTCAGGGTTTGTCACATGTCACATGGGTCCCTTGGCTTGCTGAAAAGCCTCCTGGAGTGCAGGGCTGTAGGAGGGTGGCACAGGGTGTCTGTGAGGCTCTTGCGGGGTGAGGTACATTCGACACTGAATCTCTTTTAGGAGAAGGGATTGTCTTGCCTGTCCCCTGTCCTGGCCTCTCCTGGCGTCCCTGACAGGGAGGGACGAGCTCAGCTGAGTGGTTGGACACGTCCCTGGCTTCTCAAAGAGCAGCACAGCTGCTGCTGTAAGTGATTCCCACCTTCAGAGCTGCTACGCTGCGAGTTTGGGCTCTGGGATGAGCCCGTGGGTACTCATCCTGCCCTTGTGAGTGTGAGCTACAGCCTTGGCTTGCTCCATTGGGATGTTTGGACTGAGCTGCAGAGCCCAAACTTGGTGTGGGTGACTGCCCTAGACATGATGTGTGCTGACTTCATTCCCTCCCCGGGTACGTAGTCGGGCTGATGTCTGTGCTAGAGACCTGTGGAGAGGTATTTGGGTCCAAATTACTCATGGGCTGCATCAGAGTGGAAAGATGACCTAAAGCAGGATCCACAGAAGTGATTGCATCGAGTTGTCATGTTTCAGATGATGCTTAAAAGAATCCTGATGGCCCCTCGCCAGGAGCCACAGCTGAAATCTGTCTGCTGCCTGCTTTGGTTGTGCAGTGAACCTTTTCCATTTGGAGTGTCATTCTTTAGGTTTGCTGTTCCAAAATCTTGTATAACAATGCAGTCCTTCACTGGAGGATGAGACACAGTTTGTGTCTCTCCCTGATGTCTCCTGGTCATGTTGTGCTTCCTCTTGGGTCACGAGCAACTGTTGTGTTGTTAAAGCTCTTCCTCCCAAATCAAGAGATGGTTTTGGTAAGGGTTTTGCTGAGAGTCACTTTGCTGGAGAGAACTTTTCAGTTCTCCAGGAGAGTTTGAGCTTGGGGACAGTGTTCTGGCAGCAGTGAAAACATTAAGGCAAATCTTCCTCTCCTTCCAGAGCAATAGGCCATGGCAGAGACACATCATTAAATAAAATGATGCTGTGTGTGAGTTAATGGATGGTAGTTCTGCTTGCTGTGTGCTACCTGGGTGAAAACTAGAGATTCCTCTACTTTTCTCATAGATTCTTGTTCATCCTTCTGTTTCCACTCCTGATTTTATTGTATGTTTGTAAGTGTGACATCCCTGAATTACCAGGTGTGAAGCAGCCACGGATGGTCCCAGTCACCCGTGCCCTGACCCTGTCTGAAGCAGGATGATCTGCTGCAGGGTGGGAGCAGAAAGCCCAGGGAGAGGTGATGAATGGAGCTGAAATGCCTGGCTCCTTACCCCGTTCTTCCTTGTACCTTGGTGTGATTTATTATTAGGCAAAATTAGGCTTGTAATTTCTGTGGAGGCTGCTGTATGTAGGTCACTGCTGGCCTGGCTTGGCNAAGACCTTGCTCGTCAGCCACCCCGCGTTGTACTCCAGGGTGACATTGTGTTGTCATCTCGTTGGGTTGAAAATTAGCGAAATCCTCTTCTGTTTTGACAGACGGGCTCCTCCTCGCCTCTGAAGTTGAGTCACACAGATCCCAGCACTTCCCTCTCGCAGCCTTGAAAAGGGGAAGGATGGAGGAGGAGGAGGAGGAGGCCGGAGCTTCCTCTCTCCGGTGTGGTTGGGGCACGGGACTGCTGCTGTCACCCTGCCCGTGCCAGAGCCAGGGGTCAGGGTTTGTCACATGTCACATGGGTCCCTTGGCTTGCTGAAAAGCCTCCTGGAGTGCAGGGCTGTAGGAGGGTGGCACAGGGTGTCTGTGAGGCTCTTGCGGGGTGAGGTACATTCGACACTGAATCTCTTTTAGGAGAAGGGATTGTCTTGCCTGTCCCCTGTCCTGGCCTCTCCTGGCGTCCCTGACAGGGAGGGACGAGCTCAGCTGAGTGGTTGGACACGTCCCTGGCTTCTCAAAGAGCAGCACAGCTGCTGCTGTAAGTGATTCCCACCTTCAGAGCTGCTACGCTGCGAGTTTGGGCTCTGGGATGAGCCCGTGGGTACTCGTCCTGCCCTTGGGAGTGTGAGCTACAGCCTTGGCTTGCTCCATTGGGATGTTTGGACTGAGCTGCAGAGCCCAAACTTGGTGTGGGTGACTGCCCTAGACATGATGTGTGCTGACTTCATTCCCTCCCCGGGTACGTAGTCGGGCTGATGTCTGTGCTAGAGACCTGTGGAGAGGTATTTGGGTCCAAATTACTCATGGGCTGCATCAGAGTGGAAAGATGACCTAAAGCAGGATCCACAGAAGTGATTGCATCGAGTTGTCATGTTTCAGATGATGCTTAAAAGAATCCTGATGGCCCCTCGCCAGGAGCCACAGCTGAAATCTGTCTGCTGCCTGCTTTGGTTGTGCAGTGAACCTTTTCCATTTGGAGTGTCATTCTTTAGGTTTGCTGTTCCAAAATCTTGTATAACAATGCAGTCCTTCACTGGAGGATGAGACACAGTTGTGTCTCTCCCTGATGTCTCCTGGTCATGTTGTGCTTCCTCTTGGGTCACGAGCAACTGTTGTGTTGTTAAAGCTCTTCCTCCCAAATCAAGAGATGGTTTTGGTAAGGGTTTTGCTGAGAGTCACTTTGCTGAAGAGAACTTCTCAGTGCTCCAGGAGAGTTTGAGCTTGGGGACAGTGTTCTGGCAGCAGTGAAAACATTAAGGTCAATCTTCCTCTCCTTCCAGAGCAATAGTCCATGGCAGAGACACATCATTAAATAAAATGATGCTGTGTGTGAGTTAATGGATGGTAGTTCTGCTTGCTGTGTGCTACCTGGGTGAAAACTAGAGATTCCTCTACTTTTCTCATAGATTCTTGTTCATCCTTCTCTTTCCACTCCCAATTTTATTGTATGTTTTGAAGTGTGACATCCCTGAATTACCAGGTGTGAAGCAGCCACGGATGGTCCCAGTCACCCGTGCCCTGACCCTGTCTGAAGCAGGATGATCTGCTGCAGGGTGGGAGCAGAAAGCCCAGGGAGAGGTGATGAATGGAGCTGAAAAACGCCTGGCTCCTTATCCTGTTCTTCCTTGTGCCTTGGTGTGATTTATTATTAGGCAAAATTAGGCTTGTAATTTCTGTGGAGGCTGCTGTATGTAGGTCACTGCTGGCCTGGCTTGGCAGGGCTGGCTGTGGTCGGGCTGCAGTGGTGGGGCTGGGAGTGAGGGCTCTTTGCCTGCTGCAAATTCCACTTTTAAGACTAATCTTTGGGCTGGCTGCCTTAATTCCAGGAGGAAATGGCAGCTAAGCCAGGCTGGAGAGCAGGGACTGGTATTGCAGGTGATGAGTTTTCCTCTGTTGTACGCGTTGCACGATGGAGCTCTTTGTGGAGCAGGTTTCCTTGAAAATAAATGAGCAAACCTCACTGCTGGCTTCAGCTTCAAAGCTGGAGATCCTCACCTGGACAGGTGAGCTTTGGAAGGGCTGGAGGAGCTCAGGGCTGTGGAGGCTGCTCGTGGGTTTGTTTCTGGAGCATCCTCGGTGCTTTGGGGCGTGTTTGCAAAACACTCTCAGTCTCGCTCTTGGCCTCATCTGATAATGTGTGAGTGATGGCTCCCCTGATGGAGAAGGAAGGAAGGAGGATGGTGCTTGTGGTTTGCTGTTCTGGGAAGGTGCCTGGTGTGGAATTAGGGCAGGGGCTGAGGGCTGAGCAGCTCTGTGGGCAGGAGAGTTCGTGTAGCCAAGGCACCCTGTGTCCCTCAGCTTTGAGATCAAATGCTGTGTCCCTCTGAAAATCCATCTGGAAAAGCATCCCTGAAGTGAGGGAGTAAATGGAGATTCTGGGCTTGTGCTCGTGGGAGACAGCTTGCTGTGTCTGCTGTTCTTCTGTCCCTCTCTCAGTGGAGAGATGTTTTTTTAATTGGCTCTGCCATGTACTTTATATAATCAGAAATGTCTTCGCTGTGGCCTTCTGTGCAAGCTGTGGTTGAAAAGCAGTGGAAACTTCAGTGACATCACTGGGACTTTTCCAAAGCAGTGGTTTATTATCTCATTGACCAAAGGAGTCTACTGACTTGGGCTTTGAGTTTGTTTAAACGATTTGCCATAATCTCTTTCAAACACTTCACATGTTCAGAGCAGTCAGGACCACGACTGTGATGGACTGATAAAGCCCAGGAGCAGGGGTTTTCTCTTTGGTACGTGCTCAGGAAGTGGCAGGGCTCTTCCTCTCGATGATAATCTAATGCCATCAGCCATGGGTCTTGCAAAAGACGTTTCCCATGTTTTCAGAGGTGGGGAACTGAGATGCTGTGATTTACTGAGTGTCAGAGGAGCCCAGGGCTGAGGAGCTGAGCTGCCTGTGGCACACAGGATGGAAACACAGCCCCTGGATGTGTGATTTAAGAGCCAAATACCACCAGGTACAACGATGATTTTGCTGTTCACACTGAGCCCTGCTGGCCTTTGGCAAGATTGGTGCCTTCTGTGCCATCCCTTGCACACACACACACACCAGGAAAGGCTCTTTACATGCCAGTGCTGGCTCTTGGGGCTCTGGAGGTGATGGCTCTGCCTCGGGTAGGGAGTGATGCAGAACAGAGGCTGGGCTTTGCCAGGCACGTGCTCTGAAACAACCAAAGCCATGTGGAAATAACAGCTGAAGCTGAGCAGCCTGAGAGCCAGATCTGGCACGTTTGGAGCACCAAGGGTGGGCACAGGGGATGGAAACTCCCGGAAGATTCCTGCCGAGGAAGCCTGAAGGATCAAGTTGGTGACTTCTCTCTTCCCAGGCAGCTCTGGGATGTGCTGTGGTATCTGATGAGATGGGAGAGCTCCTCTTGCTGGGCTGCAGGGCGGTGCAGGTCCGTGGGAGGCATCCAGAGGAGTGGCCGGGTGGGAAGTGGCACAGGAACAGCAGCGCTCCAGGTTTATGATCTGCCACCTTCTCTGGTGGGCTCCTGTGCCCCATCCCAGGGTGCTCCGAGGGCTTCACTCTTTTCCAACCCACCCTTTTGCTGTCTGCTGAGAAGCTGAGAGGGGAGAGCCTCAAGAAACCCTTCCCTCTGAGCTGGGAGCACCTCCCGACCTGCAGACGGCCCTGGCTGCAGGAGTCAGGCTCCTCTCCAAGCACAACTGGCCCCGCGCGTCTGGCCTCGAGTTGCAGCATTCAGGCAGCATGACCTCACCTCCTGGTTTCCAAGAATAACGTGCTGCCTCCCCTGCTGCCTCCCCTGCTGCCTCCCCTGCTGCCTCCCCTGCGCCGTGCCGGGGATGGCCACAGGGCCAGGGTGGCTGCAACAGCCTGGCACGGGCCAGCTCCAGGGCTCTGCCTTGTCCCGAGTGTTCCTGTGCCCACCCTAAGTCAGCTCCAGGGCTGTGGCTTGTCCCAAGTGTCCCTGTGCCCACCCTAAGTCAGCTGCAGGGCTGTGACTTGTCCCAAGTGTCCCTGTGCCCACTCCAGGCCCGCTCCAGGGTCTGGCTTGTCCCAGGTGTCCCTGTGCTCACTCCAGCCAGATCCAGGGTCTGGCTTGTCCCAGTTGTCCCTTTGCCCACCCCAGGCTGCTCAGCTCCTCTGCCCTTTGTTGGCTGCAGCTGGGAGAGGGCTTTCAGGACCTGGCTGGTTATGGAGGAGGAAGGGTTTGAAGCAGGACCTGGGTGACCCCTCCAGCAGCTCCAGAGGCTGGCATGGGAACGCAGCTTGGCCTGGCTGCTCCCCAGAAAACCACTTTGGAGCACGGGCAGTCACTCTGAGTCAGCTTCGTAGCAGTATCTGGGGGTGACTGTGGAATTTAGCAGCCCCTGAGGCCTGTATCCCTCTGAAAGTGGGTCCCATCTTCATCACTGCACGATGGAGAAACCAACCTGGGCTGGTGGAAGGGAATGACCCACGAGGTCCCTTCCAACCAAACCATTTCGTGATTGTCTTGCTCTCTGAAAATGCCTTCTCCTTTCAGCTCCGGCAGGCAGGAGGGCTGTGAGTGTGCCCGGAGGCTCGTTTTGGGGAGGGCTCTCAGCTCTCTGGTTCCCCGGAGGAGATGGATGGGGAGCAGCGTGCGGGGGTTGGAGCAGGGCACGCAAGAGCAGGTCTGAATGCAGAGAGCTTTAACAGCCTTTCAAACTGCTCTTCCTTTGTACCCCGTGGCTGAGTCATTTCAAAGATTTCAGCCTTTTAAGATCTTACCAATTTGAGGTGGGGATGGCAGTGGGCTGCAGGTTTAATGGTCGCATTAACTCGCTGCTCCTTTGTGGCCCGGGGAGGGGAATCACAGCCCCGAGTCCCTGAGTGCTGCCGGACCTGAGATGACCTGAAACAAAAAAAGTTTTGCTGGAGACGCCGTGAGCCACAAAAATGTCACGTGGGGAATGTCACTGGGAGGGGGACACAGAATCCACTCTGGGAGCTCCCCTGTGGCTCCATCTTCACTCAGGTGCTGAGGAGGATGGTGGCATCTTCTTGTGGATGAGAGCCTTCTCTCATGCCAAGGTGTCCCAGTGGGGAGGGCAGGGGAGCTCTCTGGCTCAGGGGTTGTGCAGCTGGCACAGCCTTTGCCTGTGTCAGATGTAATGAGATTATTCAGGCCCGTTGGCGTCAGGGCTGCACGTGGTTCTGTGCCCTGCGAGCTGTGGCCTAGACCAGAGATAAAGTCCAAAATACAAACCCAGATCTGAATGTTCCTGGGGCTCCCAGCCAGGCTGGGGCTTTGCTGCTGTGCTCTTGGTGTCCTTATCCGGTTTGGCCTGTGGAGTGGGGATCAGGGGAGGGATGGATTCATTTCCTGTCTCACCATCATTAAATTTGCTGCTTTGTCCCTTGGCTGCAGGTGGGTGCCCGTTTCCAGCCCAACCTTGAGCCCAGCTCTGCTGGCCCCAGAAGATGAGGGTCAGGCAGGTTGGGGGCCATTGTGTGCCTCACATTCTGAATCAGGCTAAACCTGTGTCACAGCAGGCTGGGACTGAGCTGTGCCTCTCCCAAGGGCTGCAGCCCCTCCTGCTTTAGGAGCATCTTCTGAGCTCTCAGAGCTCGGAGCAGCCTCTGTCCTCCCGCGTCCTCCAGCGCAGCACCGAGCTGGGGCAGCCTCTCTCCCAAGGCTCCTCGCATGTCCTGCCAAGTTGTGTGTTTTCAGGGAAATGTGGCTGGAACACCAGCCGGGGCTGCTGTGGAAATTTGGCAGCGTGTGCCCGTGTCAGGCTGCAATTCCAGTAGCGGCAGCTCATCATCGCCTCCCGCGCCCCTGGCTGCGGGCGGGGCCCGGCTCCAGGGGTGTTGCTTGGGAATGAAGCTGGAATCCCGGGCATCTCCACCGGGCTGGGGGGAAAAAGCAGATGAAATCAGGTCCAAACAAACCCGAAATCACGCGTGTTGTTCTCAGCTTAGTCTGACAAAAGCAGTAAATTAAACGAAGAGCAGGGGAGGTGTCTGGTAGCAGGGATGTGTTTTGAATTCCGGCAGCGATGAGCCTTGATGGCATCTCCCAGCTTCAGCTTGTTCTACTCCCACTTGTTCTGGTGAACAGGCAGGGTCACTGTGGGTGTCACCGAGCTGTCACCACGGCTGGGGGACTCCGTGTGACCCCCAGAGCCAGGCTGAAGGAGCCACTGTCACCTGTACCAGCCTCCTGCGGTGCCCGCGGGGCTCCGGTGTGAGTCTCTCTTGCTCTGAGCCGGTTCCCAGGTTCGCTGCCCGGCTGTGTTGGGGCAGATTCGCTGGGAGAAGGAGCCCCGGGCGGGCGGTCCTTGCGCAAGAGGCGCTGGCGGGGCTGGGAAGGGCGGGATTGCCAGGAAGTTTGAACTCAGGTTATCTCCGGGAAGTCATCAGAGCTGTGAATTTGGCATTTTGGGCTGGGTCGTGCCTCCGGCAGGGCAGTGCCGGCACGGGCTCAGGGCTGCTTCGGGGAGCCTGGAGGGGTTTGCAGCCCTTTTTTTTGCTGGACGCCTGCCCAGGCTCCTGGAGAGAAAGAACATCTTCCCCTTGTTGTCCCAGGAGCTTGGAGGAGGTTTGGGAAGCCCTTTGCTTTTGTCCTCAGTGTTTCCCACAAGGAGTGACCCTGCTCCTGGTGTGAGGGGCTGTGCAGGAGCAGGACATCTCTCCATCCCCTCCCACCCTGCTCATTCCAGCTCAGAGTTCAGACTCCCAGTCTCTTGTAAGGAAGAGTTGCTGTAAAGAACAGCCCTGCCAGGACCTGAGATGTTCTGTGGGTGCTGGGATTCGGCAGGGAGATGCTCCAGGTCCCTGGGGGTTTTTGGAAGTGTCCTGGTGGTCCCATTCCCCAGGTCCTGCCTGTTGCTGGGGGTGCAGATGCTGGGCTGATGAAAGCTGGGTGAGGAAGATGCTGAGGAGGCTCTGAATGGGTTAAAATGTGGTCTCTGGGTGCTGCTGAGCAGCAGCTCAGGTGGGTAGAGCTGCTTTTTCCCAGGAGCTGTGGAGCAGGTCTGAGGCTTCTGCCTCTGCCACAGTCTGGGGGGGCTGTGGAAGAGGATGTTTGTGTGCCTCAGTGCTTTGGGGTGATATTCCCATTTCTGGGCCTCACCTGGAGGAGCTGCAGGGCAGGCACAGCTCTGGCCCTGTGGTTATGAGCTAATGAGAGCAAGGAGAGGGTTTAGGAAGCTCAGTGAATCCCGTTAGCTCAGTTTTGCCAGGCTCTGGCAGTAAGGGCAGCGTGTTCTCAGCAGGTCGAGCACCTCTGGCTTTAACCAAAGCATTCCTTTCATGTTTCCTTCTCCTCAAAGATGGCCCTGAAACAAATGTCACCGAAGGAGGGCTGGCCTGGGACGTGGTGCTGATGCTCCCAGGGTTTCAGTGACTTAACTGCTGACCATCACTGCACATCTGGATCTTGTACCCACCTCGAGTCCAATCCGTGGAAAAAGCCTCACCCTGTGTGAGAGGTGGGGGAGGTTCCAGGCTTCATTTCTCCCTCTGGCTCAGGAAAAGAGGCTCTGCTCCCTCGAGGTGTTGCTGCAGGCTGTGTGGGGCCGTGGCAGCCCCACAGTGCCCCAGGCTGGGCTGTGTGTGGGGGGACCTGGGGGCTGCCCAGCCCCGGGGTGGGGACAGAGCCACACAAAGGCTGCCCTGTCTGCTCTCTGGCTTCCCCCAGCCCTCAGCTCTTCTGCTGAATAAGTGGGATTGAAAAAGCTTAAATTCACACAAAGCAGGGCCCAGGAGCCCCCGGCTGACCCGGAGGGAGCAGCTGCCCCCTGCTCACCCCACAGCCAGGGGAAGGCTGCCCTGGGATGAGGCTGTGTGTAAGGCTGGCTGAGGGGAAGAGGTTTCTTTTTAGAAGCTGGCTATGGGAATGCCCAAGGAGACCAGGCTGTTTGCCAAGGGAGCAGCAGTAGCTGCAGGAGGAGATTTTTTTTTTCTGTTGGTTTGTTTAAATATCCGTGTGTTTATCCTTTTAGCCCATCTCCGTTTTAATCTAGCAGGAAAAATGAGTCCAAACCACTTTGCTGCCTGTGGGATTTGGTAGGAAATCAAGTAGCCTGCTGGTGAACACTGACAAGCAGTGGGGTACTGAGCATCCATGGGATTATCAGTGAGTCTTCCCTGTGTGGTTTTTTTTGCTGTATATTGAAAAGTGAGAGCACAGAACCTCTGCTGTCAGCCCAGGCTGGGTCAGGTTTGATGGGCTCTGAGCAGCCCATGGCAGGGAGTTGGAATGAGATGATCTTTTAGGGTTCCTTTTAACCCAAACCACTCCATGATTCAGTGACCCCTTGCTCTGTGCTGAGCCCAGCTTTGGTAACACCAACAGAGAGGGGGGAGATTTCCCCTCTGGTGTTTTTGGAAGTTTGTGCAGCCAGGCACTTCCTGGTGGGTTTTGCACACTCATTGGCCGAGGTGTTTTGAGGTGATGGTGCTGACTGGGACCCCACTGCTGTGGGCTCTGTCCCAGCTCCACCAAACCTCCCCAGCTCCAGGACTCCACGGCTGCTGCTGCCAACAGGTGCCGTGGGGGCTCCTGGGGCTGCCAAAAGCCTGCAGGGAGCTAAGAATAGCCACTGTGTCCTGACAGCTTTAATGTGGTGCCAGCAGGATGCAGAGAAGGGATTTTTCTTTTTTTAAATAGAAGCACAACTGTGTTTTCCTGCTGGCTGAAGGAGTCTCGGGGTGGCTGCTGGAGGAGGAGTGCCCTGCTCATCTCCTGGGTTGGCAGGAGGCTCTCAGGCTTTCACTGCATTGCTTCAGGGCCCAGGATTTCCCCTCAAATGCTGACTTGCTGTGGGTAAAGTGGAAGTGCACAGCCTTAGGTCGTGCTGGGTCTCAGATCTGGGCTGTTGCCTGGCTCTTCACCCACGTGGGTTCGTGGCAAACGGGGGTTTCCAGCAGCTCTTCTGCAGGACCTGCTGGGTGCTGGGCTTGTGCAGCCTCAGAGTGATGGGGGAAGGACAGGGAGAGCAGCCTGTGGGGCAGGGACAGCCTGGAGGCTGCAGTGAGAGCTTTGGGGGTGTTTGGGGAGATGGCAGAAGAGAGGCTGGTGGGTTGTGTGTGCCTCTGAGCAGCTCTGGATCACCCAGTGGGGTGCAGTCCCCTCTTGCCATCCCCTCTGCTGACACACACTGCTGCCCTGGGCATTGGGGCTGCTGGTGACAGAGGGTTGTGTCTGCTGTGCCATGTGAGGGGAGCAGCAGGAGGAAGATGAGGAGGAGGAGGGCTGTGGTGGCCACGGGGTCCCTGCCTTGCTGAGCACCTGTGCTGACAAAACCCTGTTAAGAAACCCCTGAGCTGCTCCTGGCCTGGCCTTTTCCTGCTCCCAGCCCTCTGGCAGCCTCCAGGCTGGTGTGGGCACCGTGCCTGGTGTGGGCTCTCCCTGATTCCAGCCCCTGTGGAACTGCCAAGGTGGGCAGCAGGTCCCAGCAGCCAGGGGGGGGATGCTCTGCTCTGGATCCCTGCAGAGCTGGCCTGCACCTCCTGGGCTTATCTCAGCGAGGTGTTTGCTGTGCCCTGCTGTTGACAAAGCCCGTGCCAGGGGTGAAACTGTGTTAAATAAACAGCTGAGGAAGGACAGGATGATGCAAAAACGGTGCTGTCGTCACCGAGCTTCAGGGGTGCGTAAATGAAACCCTCCTCGGGCTTGGCACTGGTGGAGGAAACACAGCCCGAGGCCATCCTGCTCCCAGGGCCAGCGGTGCCTCGGGAGGGGCTGGCCTTGATGCAGCTTTGTGTTTCAGTTTGGTTTTTTCCCTGTCTTTAAACGTGCGTGTGTTTATTTGTGCTGCACTAAGGTCTGTGTTGAAAGGGTCCCTGTGCTGGGGGGGGGCTTGGCAGCCTCTCCTCTGTCCCTTGGGGGGCCCTGCCCATGGGCTGAGCCCTGAGAAGTTTAATTTTTGGGCAGAGCTCAAGCCTCAGGAGCTGCTGGGAAGGCAGTGAGTGTTGTGGGGCTTCTTCTGGCAGGGCTTCAGGGCTGCTCCTCTTGCAGGTGTGGGGTCTGGGCTTCTCCCCAAAATCACTTCCAACTGAAACCTTCAGGGAATGGGTGGGCACGTGCCCAAAATCCCAGCAGCTCTAGGATTTAGGTGTGGGGAATCCAGAGCTGTCAAAGGCAGCAGGAAGGTCAGGCAGGGTTGGGGTGAGGCTGGTGGAGCCAGGGACCCAAAGAGATGCTCTGGGTGCTCTGTGGTCCCTCTGAGGCTGAGGGGAAAGCCCTGGCTGTGGTTACAGGGCTGCTGGAGGCAGCTCCCCGCCGTGCTGGTGATAAGGAGATTTTTTTTCAAGCTCTGCCTGTGGGAGGGGAGCACAAAGGACATAGGTCAGCCCCGAGTTAATGGTTGACATCAGTGTTTACTTCGGTATTAATCACACCTGCAAATATCAACCACTTCCTATCATAAAAGCACATGTGTGCTTTTCCATTCGTGTTGTCAGCCCCGATAGCAAACCTGGCAAAGGAGAGGGGCTGGGAGGAGGAGCTGATCCCGGCCCTCAGCTCTGCACAAAGGTGGAAGGTGAAGGTGCTGTGTGTGGAGCAGACCTGCTGGCTGTGGCTGGGGAGATCTCTGCCCTTCCTGTGGCTCCTGATTTCCCTTTCACTTTGTGTTGTGTGGATAAAAGGCCCCGGCAGAGGCGTGTGGGATCAGGGGTTTGGTTTGCAGAGAGTATCTGAGCATCCCTGTCCAGAATTCATTCAGAGCTGGGCTCTGGCTTCTCCTGGTCCCAAGGCAGNTGCTCCCGGATACCCACAAGGACACTTCACCTGCCAAGAGCATTTCTGCTGCTGGGAAATGGGTCCTGCAGTGCGGGGCTGGCCGGGGGGCAGCCCCCCATCCCACGGGGGGCACGGGCCCCTGGCAGGTGGCTCTGCTTTAAACCCAGGCCTCTCTTCTGCTCCTCGCCTTTGTGTGCNTTTGTGCTGCACTAAGGTCTGTGTTGAAAGGGTCCCTGTGCTGGGGGGGGGCTTGGCAGCCTCTCCTCTGTCCCTTGGGGGGCCCTGCCCATGGGCTGAGCCCTGAGAAATTTCATTTTTGGGCAGAGCTGAAGCCTCAGGAGCTGCTGGGAAGGCAGTGAGTGTTGTGGGGCTTCTTCTGGCAGGGCTTCAGGGCTGCTCCTCTTGCCGGTGTGGGGTCTGGGCTTCTCCCCAAAATCACTTCCAAATGAAACCTTCAGGGAATGGGTGGGCACGTGCCCAAAATCCAAGCAGCTCTGGGATGTAGGTGTGGGGAATCCAGAGCTGTCAGAGGCAGCAGGAAGGTCAGGCAGGGTTGGTGGAGCCAGGGACCCAAAGAGATGCTCTGGGTGCTCTGTGGTCCCTCTGAGGCTGAGGGGAAAGCCCTGGCTGTGGTTACAGGGCTGCTGGAGGCAGCTCCCCGCCGTGCTGGTGATAAGGAGATTTTTTTTCAAGCTCTGCCTGTGGGAGGGGAGCACAAAGGACATAGGTCAGCCCCGAGTTAATGGTTGACATCAGTGTTTACTTCGGTATTAATCACACCTGCAAATATCAACCACTTCCTATCATAAAAGCACATGTGTGCTTTTCCATTCGTGTTGTCAGCCCCGATAGCAAACCTGGCAAAGGAGAGGGGCTGGGGGGAGGAGCTGATCCCGGCCCTCAGCTCTGCACAAAGGTGGAAGGTGAAGGTGCTGTGTGTGGAGCAGACCTGCTGGCTGTGGCTGGGGAGATCTCTGCCCTTCCCGTGGCTCCTGATTTCCCTTTCACTTTGTGTTGTGTGGATAAAAGGCCCCGGCAGAGGCGTGTGGGATCAGGGGTTTGGTTTGCAGAGAGTATCTGAGCATCCCTGTCCAGAATTCATTCAGAGCTGGGCTCTGGCTTCTCCTGGTCCCAAGGCAGTCGGTCCCTTCCCTGCTCAAACCCCTGTGGTGGCCCCTGGTGGGCAGTGACACCTTGGATGTCTTGAGACAGGGATGGGCTTGGTTTGGAGAATTTTGGCCGTTGTGACCCCATTTGTCCCCGTGGGATTCACAGGGAGGTCCTGGCAGGGTGGTGGCTCTGTCACTGCACACAGCAGGACGTGGCACCTCGTGACCGTGGCTCGTGCCTGGGCTGCTCCTGCTCCTCACTCCTGGAGAGATGAGCCTCGGGTGAGTCAGCCAAGCCCAGCGCTGCTGCTGAGGGCTGGAAGGAAGAGGAGGCTCCCAAAACACAAACACGGCACTGAATAGGCCCCTAATTTTGTTTTTCTCAGATAAACGAAGCCGACACTCCTAATTTCCCTCCTTCAAACAGCAGCCCCAGCCTGTTGCTGGGTGTGAGT